>JAXCGZ010004086.1:32500-86242 GCA_037179515.1 Halocaridina rubra
CTGTTATTTATAATGTAAAGGGTTTTTTTTTAACAGTGCAGGGAGGGTTTATACAGTACGTAAACGAAAAAATAATTGTAAATGAGTATGTATATCACGTCATTATCACTTCATTCACCGTAATTTTATCTATCACTTTCATAAAAATTTACATTGCTTGCTGTTATTTATAATGTAAAAGGTGTTTTTTTAACAGTGCAGGGAGGGTTTATACAGTACGTAAACGAAAAAATAATTGTAAATGAGTATGTATGTCACGTCATTATCACTTCATTCACCGTAATTTTATCTATCACTTTCATAAAAATTTACGTTGCTTGCTGTTATTTATAATGTAAAGGGTGTTTTTTAACAGTGCAGGGAGGGTTTATACAGTGTAAACGTAAAAATATATTAAAATATCTACGGTATGTACATATAGGCGGATCCTACTTCGCGGATTTCCTGGTTTGCGCCGGGTCCCGGAACCGAACTACCGCGATAAGTGAGGCAACACTGTATATATATATATATATATATATATATATATATATATATATATATATATATATATATATATATATATATATATATATATATATATATATATATATATATATATATATATATATATATAGTAAACGTAAAAATAATTGTAAAATACCTATGTACATGAGTATGTCATATAAAAATTACGCTTGCATGCTGTTATTATTGAAGTAAAGGGTGGTTTGTTAACAGTACATGGAGGGTTTATACAGTTTATACGGTGTAAATGTAAAAATAAATTAAAATATCTATGTATGTATAGGCTGATCCTACTCTGCGATTTTCCTGTCTCGCGCCGGGTCCCGGAACTGAACTCTCGCGATAATGGAAGGAACACTGTATATATATATATATATATATATATATATATATATATATATATATATATATATATATATATATATATATATATATATATATATATATATATATATATATATATATATGTATATTTATATATATATATATATATATACACCTTGTTCCTTTTATACCCGATTTTTTTATACAAAAGTGAAATAAGGCCCCAAAAAAATAATAGTAAGAAATTCTAATTTCGTGAATAATGCCCACAAAAAAAAAAAAAAAATTATATATTTTTTTTTTCCCACGACTACAACGAGGATTACAATAAGAAAAGATCATCATCATCATTATATATATATATATATATATATATATATATATATATATATATATATATATATATATATATATATATATATATATATATATATATATACAGTGTTCACCCCCTTATTGCGGTAGTGCGGTTCCGGGACCCGGCGCGAACCAGGAAAACCGCGGAGTAAGATCAGCCTATATGTACGTAGATATTTTATTTTATTTTTACGTTTACACTGTATAAACCCTCCCCGTACTATTAACAAACCACCCTTTACTTCATAAATAACAGCATGCAACGTAAATTTATATGAAAGTGATAGATAAAATTACGGTGAATGAAGTGGTAATTACATGACATACTCATTTACAATTATTTTTAAGATTACGTACTGTATAAACCCTCCCTGCACTGTTAAAAAAACATGAACTATCTCACGTAGGTGAGAGCTACTGGATATATAAATATATATGCTAGCTCACGTAGCTATCGGACACTACATATATCGCATGATGCAATACTGTGAGTTATGTTGTACATACGTATATCTAAATTTATGTTTTTTAATATTTTTGTACTGTTTTATTATTCTTAGGCTAGGAAATACTTGTTTTATCCATAAAATAATGAAAATTTTAATATTCACTAGGTCACGTAGGTGAGAGCCTTTGCGTTTTCCGAAACACTGATACCGGTATCATATTTTACGTGGTGCAATACTGTTTACTATTTTTTACTGTTTTATTATTCTTAGGCTAAGAAATACGTTTTTTCATCTAGAAAATCATGAAACTACTGGAAATATAAATATATATGCTAGCTCACGTAGCTATCGGACACTATTTCGCATGATGCAATACTGTGAGTTATACTGTACGTACGTACGTATATCTAAATTTATGTATATGCTAGCTCATATAGCTATCAGACACTATTTCGCATGATGCAATACTGTGAGTTATACTGTACGTACGTATATCTAAATTTGTTTTTTACTATTTTTTACTGTTTTATTATTCTTAGGCCAGGAAATACTTGTTTTCTCAATAAAATAATGAAAATTTTAATATTCACTAGGTCACGTAGGTGAGAGCCTTTGCGTTTTCCGAAACACTGATACCGGTATCGTATTTTACGTGGTGCAATACTGTTTACTATTTTTTACTGTTTTATTATTCCTCGGCTAAGAAATATGTTTTTTTATCAATAAAATCATGAAACTACTGGAAATATAAATATATATGCTAGCTCACGTAGCTATCGGACACTATTTCGCATGATGGAATACTGTGAGTTATACTATACGTACGTACGTATATCTAAATTTATGTATATGCTAGGTCACGTAGCTGTCGGACACTACATATATCGTATGATGCAATACTGTGAGTTATACTGTACGTACGTATATCTAAATTTATGTTTTTTACTATTTTTTGCTGCTTTATTATTCTTAGGCTAGTAAATACTTGTTTTATCAATAAAATAATGAAAATTTTAATATTCACTAGGTCACGTAGGTGAGAGCCTTTGCGTTTTCCGAAACACTGATACCAGTATCGTATTTTACGTGGTGCAATACTGCTTTCTAGTTTTTACTGTTTTATTATTCTTAGGCTAAGAAATACATTTTTTTTATCAATGAAATCATGAAACTAATGGAAATATAAATATATATGCTAGCTCACGTAGCTGCGACCCCAATACATTGTACGCTATTGAACACTATTTCGCATGATGCAATACTGTGAGTTATACTGTACGTACGTATATCATTCAGTTATTAGTACAATGTATATTAATTTAAAATTCATTTACCTATTTGATGATTGTACAAAATCTATTGTATTTATTCATTGTAATTTGGACCAAATATTCCTTTTGTAAGGATTATGCTTTTCAAAAGAGGTGGTTAATAAACGTATCTATCTATCTATCTATCTAAATTTATGTTTTTTTCTATTTTTTACTGTTTTATCATTCGTAGGCTGGGAAGTCATTTTTTTTATCAATTAAATAATGAAATGAAATATGTTTTTTTCAATAAAAAAAAATGAAAATACTGAGATTTTTTTTTTTATTATTTTAATATTTTTGCATATACCCATAAAATAAAATAATGATTTATCCAAAAAAACCGCGATACAGTGAGAACGCGAACCAAGAAACGCGAATAACCGGGTGAACACTGTATATATATATATATATATATATATATATATATATATATATATATATATATATATATATATATATATATATATATATATATATATATATATATATATATATATATATATATATATATAATCTCTTCACATCTGACAGGTCATTACACCCTCCATCTCTGTTTCTCTTTACTTTATGTGTTCTTCATGCCCAGGCCCAATAAAGGTTGCTTTATTTCATTATTTTTTGGGCCCATCCTTTCATCACAATCACTAAAAAAAAAAAAAAATAGGCGTTCCTACTTCGCGGAAATTCACCTATCGCGGCCGGTCCCGGAACCGAACCCCAGCAATAAACGAGGGGTTACTGTATATATATATATATATATATATATATATATATATATATATATATATATATATATATATAGATAGATAGATAGATAGATAGATAGATAGATAGATAGATAGATAGATAGATAGATAGATAGATAGATAGATAGATAGATAGATAGATAGATAGATAGATAGATAGATAGATAGATAGATAGATAGATAGATAGATAGATAGATAGATAGATAGATAGATAGATAGATAGATAGATAGATAGATAGATAGATAGATAGATAGATAGATAGATAGATAGATAGATATATATATATATATATATATATATATATATATATATATATATATATATATATATATATATATATATTAGAGATCAGTTGCGTGGCCACTAGTATTATCCATCAAAAGAAGGACTTTAAATTCAAGGCCTTTCTTCACAAGATAAACTTTGCCCTGAATGATAAATCATTGGTGAAATCAGTCCGATGTGAGGCTTTTCGTGATCCAGGCCTTAGGGTTATGCACCAATACACTGGTAGCAGATTCTTGTTTTTGTTCTTTAAAGCCCTAGGGTTCTTAGACTTGTAGATAAGCCCGGGCTTTAACATGAAGCCGTAGCATTCCCACACATGACAAGGGTAAAGCGGTCTTTGTGCGCTTTAAGTCCCGGGGCTTTAGCTTCTTCCTTGAAGAGGAAAGTGCTAGACGGCATTCTCTTCCCAAATAATCCAGTCTCATTCATGTTAAAGACTTCCTCAGGAGCATATTTGCCTTCCTCGGTAATTTTCTTGAAGTCGTTCTTTACATATTTTTCAGCTGCAGCTGTATCTGCAGAGGCAGCTTCGCCATGCTCCTAAACGCTCTTTAGGCCATAGCGTTTTTGAAATTTGGCAAGTTATTATTTTATTTTTTGGGTATACGCAAAAATATTAAAATATTGAAAAAATAAAAATTTTCAGTATTTTATTTTTTTTATTGAAAAAAAACAAATTTCATTATTTAATTGATAAAAAATGTAAAGGGTGTTTTTTTAACAGTGCAGGGAGGGTTTATGCAGTACGTAAACGTAAAAATAATTGTAAAATACCTATGTACATGAGTATGTCACGTCGTCATCACCTCATTCACGGTAAGTTTTCCAATCACTTTCATATAAATTTACGTTGCATGCTGTTATTTATAAAGTAAAGGGTGTTTTTTTAACAGTGCAGGGAGGGTTTATACAGTACGTAAACGTAAAAATAATTGTAAAATACCTATGTATATGAGTATGTCACATCATCATCACCTCATTCACGGTAAGTTTTCCTATCGCTTTCATAAAAATTTACGTTGCTTGCTGTTATTTATAAAGTAAAGGGTGTTTTTTTAACAGTGCAGGGAGGGTTTATACAGTACGTAAACGTAAAAGTAATTGTAAAATACCTATGTACATGAGTATGTCATGTAATTACCATTTCATTCACCGTAATTTTATCTATCACTTTCATATAAATTTACGTTCCATGCTGTTATTTATGAAGTAAAGGGTGGTTTGTTAACAGTACAGGGAGGGTTTATACATTGTAAACGTAAAAATAAATTAAAATATCTATGTACATATAGGCTGATCCTACTTCGCGATTTTCCTGTCTCGCGCCGGGTCCCAGAACCAAACCATCGCGATAATGGAAGGAACACTGTATGTATATATATATATATATATATATATATATATATATATATATATATATATATATATATATATATATATATATATATATATATATATATATATATATATATATATATATATATATATATATATAGTGTTACCCCGGTTATTCGCGTTTCTTGGTTCGCATTCTCACTGTATCGCAGTTTTTTTTTTGGCCGAAAAAAATATTATTATTATTATTATTATTATTATTATTATTATTATTATTATTATTATTATTATTATTATTATTTTATTTTTATTTTTTTATATATATATATATATTTTTTTAAAGATCATTGTGACACCAGGATGGGCCAAAAAATGATAAAATTAAGCAGACTTTATCAGGTTGTAAAGAGAAACAGAGATGGAGAGTGTAATGACCTGTCAGATGTGTAATGAATATCCAGCTCTCTGCTGGGTTTTAATATACCTTTGCATTACTTTCATGATGTCTATTCCAATAATTCTGCTTTGATATTATTATTATTATTATTATTATTATTATTATTATTATTATTATTATTATTATTATTATTATTATTATTATTATTATCATCATTGGCAACAATAATTTTCCTTTGATGATGATTGTGGAGATTATTATCATCATCATCATCATTATTATTATTAAGGGCTCATCATTGTTTGTACATCTGTTGGTTTATTTACTTTTAGTAACTTTGTAAAGTGCCCCTCCCTAGTTGGCTGGGACAAAGAGAGTGTGGGAGGTTGGGTAGAATAGAATGTTAGAGAGAGAGAGAGGAGAGAGAGAGAGAGAGAGAGAGAGAGAGAGATGGAGTGTGATGACCTGTCAGATGTGAAGGGATTATAAAAGATGTGTAATGAATATCCAGCTCTCTGCTGGGTTTACTATACCTCTGCATTACCTTCATGATATCTACTCTAAAACTTCTCCTTAGATATTATTATTATTATTATTCTTATTATTATTATTATTATTATTATTATTATGGGCAACAATAAATTTCCTTTGATGATGAATGAGGTAATAATGACGTGACACACATACTCATTTATGATTATTTTTTCGTTTACGTACTGTATAAACCCTCCCTGCACTGTTAAAAAAACACCCTTTACATTATAAATAAGAACAAGCAACGTAAATTTTTATGAAAGTGATAGATAAAATTACGGTGAATGAGGTGATAATGACGTGACATACATACTCATTTACAATTATTTTTTCGTTTACGTACTGTATAAACCCTCCCTGCACTGTTAAAGAAACACCCTTTACATTATAAATAACAGCAAGCAACGTAAATTTTTATGAAAGTGATAGATAAAATTACGGTGAATGAGGTGATAATGACATGACATACATACTCATTTACAATTATTTTTTCGTTTACGTACTGTATAAACCCTCTCTGCACTGTTAAAAAAACACCCTTTACATTATAAATAACAGCAAGCAACGTAAATTTTTATGAAAGTGATAGATAAAATTACGATGAATGAGGTGATGATGACGTGACACACATACTCATTTACAACTATTTTTTCGTTTACGAACTGTATAAACCCTCCCTGCATTGTTAAAAAAACACACTTTACATTATAAATAACAACAAGCAACGTAAAAATTACAGTGAATGAGGTGATAATGACGTGACATACATATCATTTACAATTATTTTTTCGTTTACGTACTGTATAAACCCTCCTTGCACTGTTAAAATAAACACCCTTAACATTATAGATAACAGCAAGCAACGTAAATTTTTATGAAAGTGATAGGAAAACTTACCGTGAATGTGATGATGACGTGACATACATACTCATTTACAATTATTTTTTCGTTTACGTACTGTATAAACCCTCCCTGCCCTGTTGAAAAAACACCCTTTACATTATAAATAACAGCAAGCACCGTAAATTTTTACGAAAGTGATAGATAAAATAACGGTGAATGAGGTGATAATGACGTGACATACATACTCATTTACAATTATTTTTTCGTTTACGTACTGTATAAACCCACCATGCACTGTTAAAAAAACACCCTTTTCATTATAAATAACAGCAAGCAACGTAAATTTTTATGAAAGTGATAGATAAAATTACGATGAATGAGGTAATAATGACGTGACATACATACTCATTTACGATTATTTTTTCGTTTACGTACTGTATAAACCCTCCCTGCACTGTTAAAAAAACACCCTTTACATTATAAATAACAACAAGCAACGTAAATTTTTATGAAAGTGATAGATAAAATTACGGTGAATGAGGTGATAATGATGTGACATACATACTCATGTACAATTATTTTTTCGTTTACGTACTGTATAAACCCTCCCTGCACTGTTAAAGAAACACCCTTTACATTATAAATAACAGCAAGCAACGTAAATTTTTATGAAAGTGATAGATAAAATTACGGTGAATGAGGTGATAATGACGTGACATACATACTCATATACAATTATTTTTTCGTTTACGTACTGTATAAACCCTCTCTGCACTGTTAAAAAAACACCCTTCACATTATAAATAACAGCAAGCAACGTAAATTTTTATGAAAGTGATAGATAAAATTACGATGAATGAGGTGATGATGACGTGACACACATACTCATTTACAATTATTTTTTCGTTTACGAACTGTATAAACCCTCCCTGCATTGTTAAAAAAACACCCTTTACATTATAAATAACAGCACGCAACGTTAATTTAAAAAAAGAAATGAAAATACTGAAATGTTTTTTTTTTTCAATATTTTAATATTTTTGCGTATACCCATAAAATAAAATAATAATTTATAAAAAAAAAAACCGCGATAGAGTGAGAACGCGAACCAAGAAGCGCGAATAACCGGGGTAACACTATATATATATATATATATATATATATATATATATATATATATATATATATATATATATATATATATATATATATATATATATATATATATATATATATATATATATATATATATATATATATATATATATACAGTGTTCCCCCGGTTATTCGCGTTTCTTGGTTCGCGTTCTCACTGTATCGTGGTTTTTTTTTTTGGATAAATTATTATTTTATTTTATGGGTATATGCAAAAATATTAAAATATTAAAAAAAAAAAATTTGTCAGTATTTTAATTTTTTTATTGAAAAAATATATTTCATTATCTAATTGATAAAAAAAATTTATTTCCCAGCCTACGAATAAGAAAACAGTTAAAAATAGTAAAAAACATAAATTTAGATAGATAGATAGATACGTTTATTGACCACCTCTCTTGAAAAGTATAATCTTTACATAAGGAATGTTTGGTCCAAATTACAATGAATAAATACAATAGATTTTGTACAATCATCAAATAAGTAAATGAATTTTAAATTAATATACATTGTACTAATAACTGAATGATATACGTACGTACAGTATAACTCACAGTATTGCATCATGCGAAATAGTGTTCGATAGCGTACAATGTATTGGGGTCGCATCTACGTTAGCTAGCATATATATTTATATTTCCAGTAGTTTCATGATTTTATTGATAAAAATAAAACGTATTTCTTAACCTAAGAGTAATAAAACAGGAAAATATAGTAAACAGTATTGCACCACGTAAGATACAATACCGGTATCAGTGTTTCGGAAAACGCAAAGGCTCTCACCTACGTGACCTAGTGAATATTAAAATTCTCATTATTTTATTGATAAAACAAGTATTTCCTAGCCTAAGAATAATAAAACAGTAAAAAATAGTAAAAAAACAAATTTAGATATACGTACGTACAGTATAACTCACAGTATTGCATCATGCGAAATAGTGTCCGATAGCTACGTGAGCTAGCATATATAATTATATTTCCAGTAAGTTCATGATTTTATTGATAAAAAAATTTATTTCTTAGCCTTAGAATAATAAAACAGTAAAAAATAGTAAACAGTATTGCACCACGTAAAATACGATACTGGTATCAGTGTTTCGGAAAAAGCAAAGGCTCTCACCTACGTGACCTTGTGAATATTAAAATTTTCATTATTTTATTGATAAAACAAGTATTTCCTAGCCTAAGAATAATAAAACAGTAAAAAATAGTAAAAAACAAGTTTAGATATCCTTACGTACAGTATAACTCATAGTATTGCATCATGCGATATATGTAGTGTCCGATAGCTACGTGAGCTATAGCATATATACTTATATTTCCATTAGCTCTCACCTACGTGAGATAGTTCATGTTTTTTTAGCAGTGCAGGGAGGGTTTATACAGTACGTAAACTTAAAAAATAATTGTAAATGCGTATGTCATGTCATAACCACTTCATTCACCGTAATTTTATCTATCACTTTCATATAAATTTACGTTGCATGCTGTTATTTATGAAGTAAAGGGTGGATTGTTAATAGTACAGGGAGGGTTTATACAGTGTAAACGTAAAAATATATTAAAATATCTATGTACATATAGGCTGATCCTACTCCGCGGATTTCATGGTTCGCGCCGGGTCCCGGAACCGAACTACCGCAGTATGGAGGGGAACACTGTATATATATATATATATATATATATAGTGTTCCTTCCATTATCGCGAGGGTTCGGTTCCGGGACCCGGCGCGAGACAGGAAAATCGCAGAGTAGGATCAGCCTATATGTACATAGATATTTTAATTTATTTTTACGTTTACACGTATAAACTGTATAAACCCTCCCTTTACTGTTAAGAAACCACCCTTTACTTCATAAATAACAGCATGCAAGCGTAAATTTATATGACATACTCATGTACATAGATATTTTACAATTATTTTTACGTTTACTGTATAAACCCTCCCTGCACTGTTAAAAAACAACCCTTTACTTTATAAATAACAGCATGCAACGTAAATTTATATGTACGTGACAGGTAAACTTACCTTATCTGTTATGGTTAACATTTTCCTTTGCCGCTTAGGCTCACTACAAGAAGCCTTAGAAGGTGAAGGATGCTTGGGAGGCATTGCAAAGGTTAAAATATGCGAGTAAAAAAATCACAAGCAAAACGTATTAATAAGCACAACGTGAATGGCGCACACGTGAGTTAGACTGAACGAGCCTTTGTCCGAAATGCTGATAGCGGTATCGTATTTTACATGTTGCAATACTGTGTATTTATGTTTTTTACTATTTTTTACTGTTTTATTATTCTTAGGCTAAGAAATACGTTTTTTTTATCAATAAAATCATGAAACTGCTGGAAATATAAATATATATGCTAGCCCACGTAGCTGCGACCCCAATACTTTGTACGCTATCGGACACAAGCAAAACGTTTAATAAGCACAATGTGAATGGTACAAACGTGCGTTAGACTGAACGAGCCTTTGTCCGAAACGCTGATAGTGGTATCGTATTTCACATGTTTGCAATACTGTTAGTATTTATGTTTTTTACTATTTTTTACTGTTTTATTATTCTTAGGCTAAGAAATACGTTTGTTTATCAATAAAATCATGAAACTACTGGAAATATAACTATATATGCTAGCTCACGTAGCTGTGACCCCAATACATTGTACGCTATCGGACACTATTTCGCATGATGCAATACTGTGAGTTATACTGTACGTACGTATATCTAAATTTATGTTTTTTACTATTTTTTACTGTTCTATTAATCGTAGGCTGGGAAATAAATTTTTTTTATCAATTAGATAATGACATATGTTTTTTTCAATAAAAAAATGAAAATACAGTGTTGCCTCACTTATCCCGGTAGTTCGGTTCCGGGACCCGGCGCGAACCAGGAAATCCGCGAAGTAGGATCCGCCTATATGTATATAGATATTTTAATATATTTTTACGTTTACACTGAATAAACCCTACCTGCACTGTTAAAAAACACCCTTTACATTATAAATAACAGCAAGCAACGTAAATTTTTATGAAAGTGATAGATAAAATTACGGTGAATGAAGTGATAATGACGTGACATACATACTCATTTACAATTATTTTTTCGTTTACGCACTGTATAAACCCTCCCTGCACTGTTAAAAAAACACCCTTTACATTATAGATAACAGCAAGCAACGTAAATTTTTATGAAAGTGATAGATAAAATTACGGTGAATGAGGTGATAATGACGTGACATACATACTCATTTACAATTATTTTTTCGTTTACGTACTGTATAAATCCTCCCTGCACTGTTAAAAAAACACCCTTTACATTATAAATAACAGCAAGCAACGTAAAGTTTTATGAAAGTGTTAGATAAAATTACGATGAATGAGGTGATAATGACGTGACATACATGCTCATTTACAATTATTTTTTCGTTTACGTACTGTATAAACCCTCCCTGTACCGTTAAAAAAAGACCCTTTACGTTATTAATAACAGCAAGCAACGTAAATTTTTATGAAAGTGATAGATAAAATTACGGTGAATGAGGTGATAATGACGTGACATACATACTCATTTACAATTATTTTATCGTTTACGTACTGTATAAACCCTCCCTGCACTGTTAAAGAAACACCCTTTACATTATAAATAACAGCAGGCAACGTAAATTTTTATGAAAGTGATAGATAAAATTACGGTGAATGAGGTGATAATGATGTGGCATACATACTCATTTACAATTATTTTTTCGTTTACGTACTGTATAAACCCTCCCTGCACTGTTAAAAAAACATCCTTTACATTATAAATAACAGCAAGCAACGTAAATTTTTATGAAAGTGATAGATAAAATTACGGTGAATGAGGTGATAATGACGTGACATACATACTCATTTACAATTATTTTTTCGTTTACATACTGTATAAACCCTCCCTGCACTGTTAAAAAAACACCCTTTACATTATAAATAACAACAAGCAACGTAAATTTTTATGAAAGTGATAGATAAAATTACGATGAATGAGGTGATGATGACGTTACACACATACTCATTTACAATTATTTTTTCGTTTACGAACTGTATGAACCCTCCCTGCACTGTTAAAAAAAACACCCTTTACATTATAAATAACAGCATGCAACGTAAATTTCAATAAAAAAATGAAAATACTGAAATTTTTTTTTTTCAATATTTTAATATTTTTGCGTATACCCATAAAATAAAATAATAATTTATAAAAAAAAAACCGCGATAGAGTGAGAACGCGAACCAAGAAGCGCGAATAACCGAGGTAACACTGTACTGTGAATTTTAATTTTTTTAATATTTTATTATTTTTGCATATACCCAAAAAATAAAATAATAATTTGCCAAAAAAAAACGTGGTACAGTATAAACGCGATCCAGCGGGGGATCACTGTATATATATATATATATATATAGTGATAAGATGCCAGTGGAGGTATGGAAGAGTTTTGGAGAGGAAGGCATAGATATCTTGTGGGACTTAATGCAAAAGATCTTTAGTCAGGAAAAGATGCCATAGGAATGGAGAGGAAGCTTAATCATCCCTACCCTTTATAGATTGGGATGATTAAGCTTCCTCTCCATTCCTCTGGCATCTTTTCCTGACTAAAGATCTTTTGCATTAAGTCCCACAAGATATATATGCCTTCCTCTCCAAGACTCTTCCATACCTCCACTGGCATCTTATCAGGCCCTGCTGCCTTTTCATTTTTCATTTTCCTTTCTGCTCGCTCTACCTCTCTTCTAGCCACTGTTGTTGTAACTGCTTCACTTGGAAGTCCATCTTCAAATACTGCTCTTGGGTTCTCTTCATTTAGTAATCCTTCAAAATAACTTTCCCATCTTCTTATTATTTCATCCTCTTCTGCTAGAACTACTCCATAGTTTATATCAGATAAATCATTGGATTAAACAACTTTAATATGAGTCTCTACAGTATTGCGATTGGTTTTATTCAGGAGTGTGGAAACTATAGAGGTATAAAGTTTTTAAGTCATACTATGAAGATATGGGAGAAGATCATGGAGAGGAGACTCAGAGAGGCAACGGCAATTGGGGATGAACAGTTTGGCTTCATGCCTGGAAGAGGGACAGTGGATGCCATATTTGCCTTGAGACAAATGATGGAAAAGCATAGGGAGAAACAGAAAGGACTGCATATGGTCTTTATTGACCTGGAAAAGGCATATGATCGAGTACCACGTCAAGAGGTGTGGAGGTGTATTAGAGAAAAGGGAGTCCCCGAGAAATATGTAAGAATCATCCAAGATATGTATGAGAGGGCAGAGGCAAATGTTAAGAGCAGTGTGGGCTTGACGAAAAGTCTCTTAGTAAATGTTGGTCTGCATCAAGGGTCTGCTTTGAGCCCATATCTATTTGATCTGGTCTTGGATGTAGTAACACAGGGTATTAGAGATCAGTCTCCATGGTGTATGCTCTTTGGATATGACATTGTATTGTGTAGCAACAGACGAGAGGTAGTGGAGGAGAAGCTTTGGTAGTGGAGAATAGTGATGGAGGATAGAGGACTGAAAATCAGCAGGAAGAAGACAGAGTACTTGAGGTTGAGATATGATGAGGATGGGGAGGTCAATTTGCAGGGAAAGGAGTTGAAAAGAGTTGAAAAGTTCAAGTATTTGGGATCAACAGTAGCAGAGGATGGTTACCTAGATTCAGAAATAACCCACAGAATACAAGCGGGATGGAAGAACTGGAAGAAAGTGTCTTGGGTGCTGTTCGACAGGAGAATAGGGATTAAGTTGAGGGGTAAAGTGCATAAGACAGTTGTGAGACCTGCGATGATGTATGGAGCAGAGTCATGGGCAATAAAGAAGACACAAGAGAAAAAACTGGATGTGACAGTGAGGATGTAAAGATGGATGTGTGGGGTGACAAGAAGCGATAAGATCAGAAACGAGGTAATTAGAGGTACCTCAAAAGTTAGAGAAATATCAAATAAGGTACAAGAATGTAGACTAAGATGGTATGGTCATGTCGTTAGGAGGGATGAACAGTATGTTGGGAGGAGGGTGATGGAAATGGATATACAGGGTAGGAGAAGGAGAGGGAGACCAAAGCGTAGGTGGATGGATTGCATCAATGACGACCTGAGGTCTAAAGGTTTGTTGGGTGATGAGGTATGGGACAGAAACATATGGAGAAAATTGGCCAGAAACATCGACCCCACATAAAAGTGGGAAAAGATGTAGACAAAGAAGAAGAAGAAGTGCAGATTCATAGATAATACAGTGAAATCAGGAAATGCTGTTTTATATGGAAGACTTCAAATTTAGCTTGTCATTTACAAAGGAATGTTTAATTATAGCTCTGTTTCTTTACCTGTGTTTGAGAATTACATGCTGTAGTATGCACATTATGGCCTACTGATATTTTGTCTTTTGAAAGATACTTCATAATTTGACATAGATAAAGATAAATACCAATTCTTTAAAAGTTCATGATAAGATTCTTGTATTACTTTTGCATCTCTTATCTTCGTTGCAGGTGGCTATTCAGACAGAAGATGAATACATTCCAGCTCAGAAAGCACCAGAGTACAATGAAGAAACTTTGATAGCATTCTTAAAGCGCATCACCCCAAAAGGTATAGTTATTATTTAAGTATGCAATTTTAAATGAAAATATGTACTGTACTGTATTTTGCCCTTGGCTGGATTTGAACATAGGACACATCGTCATTGTGCTAATGTGGTACTGACTGCACCGCCGAAGGTACAAATGAAGAAGCAAACTTAACAGTAACTGCTAAGTTAGGGAATGAACTTATTATTACTAAATACTTTTTGTCCATTTTGCTGTTTCCTCCTAACCTCACTCCTGGCTTATTTTCACATTTATTTCAAATCCCATACTATATAGGCACCAACAATGATCAAATAAACATTATTATATGTGAAAACATTAATCATATCCTGCTCCTGGCTAGGATTCGAACCTAGGACACATTGTCTTTGTGTCAATGTGCTATCACTACACCATTGTAGATACAAAAGAAGAAACAAACCTTTCAGCTACGTTTAAGCAAGGGAATGAATGTGTTCTTACTGAATGCTTTATGTTCATTTTACTCTTTCTTCCCCTCCTCATTTGTGGCTTGTTTTCGCATTTAATTAAATCAGCATTCTATATAGGCATTAACAATGAGCAAATAAACATTATTAATGTATATTTCAAAACATGACACATATTTTGCCTATGGCCAAGATCTGGGCCTAGGACACATATTTATTGTGCCAAGATGCTAGTACACCACCAAAGGTATAAAAGAATTAAGCTTTTCAGCTGAGTGCTAAGCAAGGGAATGAACGCATTCTTCCTGAATGCATTTTGTTCATTTTACTGTTTCATCCCAACCTCACTCATGGCTCCTTTTTGCATTTAATTCAAATCCCATGCTATGTAGGCATAAAAAATTATCAAATAAACACATTAATATTATGGTGTATTTGGTAGTGCCTTGGCACACCGACGATGTGTCCTAGGTTCGAATCCTGGCTAGGGGCACTATATGCTTCATGTTTTTTGCTTATAATATGTTTATTTGATTATTGTTGATGCCTGTATATCATAGAGTTTGAATTAAATACGAAAACAAGCCACGAGTGAAGCTGGGAATAAACAGTAAAATGAACAAATATCATTCGCTAAGTAAGCATTCATTTCTTAGCTTAGCAGTTAGCTGAGATGTTTGTTTCTTTATTTCATTGGTGTAGTTTGACTCCCAGCCAGCCAGAGACAAAATATGTTTCATGTTTTCACTTATAATAATGTGTTTATTTGATTAAATGTACTGTTTTTCAAATAATTTTTTTTATCTGAGGAAATCTTTATAAAAATCCAACTAGATATCATATTTCTGATTGGATCATAGTGATCTTAGACAGTGGAATTGGTGTTGTTCATTATTTTTACTAGAGTATTATACACTCATCCGTTTATTTAGCGGACCTTAATTCAACAGACTTAGGAATTAACGGACAAAATCTGGAGCAGCAGAAGTAACATTTTTCAGTTGAGGCTTCATTGGACAAGAGCCACTGCTTCAAGAGAGAGAAATGAAAAACACTTTAGGCTACCATCAGCTCAGTGCATCACAATAATAATAATAATAATAATAATAATAATAATAATATGAGAGGACGAAAGAAAAAACTGAAAAGTGGTCTAGGTCAGTGTTAGATTTTTGTCTTGCATTACTACTACTACTACTACTAATAATAATAATAATAATGATAATAATAATAATAATAATAAGAAGAATAAAAACAATAAAAACAATAATAATAATAATAATATTAATAATAATGATAATAATATCGTTTTCATATTATTATTATTATTATTCTTATTATTCAAGCAGATGGGACACAAATGGATAGAAGATAAAGAAAAAACGTATCTATTTTATAAGCTTCTAGTGACTGTTTATGACTGTCTCTTTATCATTTTCATGGTCTTCACCTTGTGTTCTTATTATAGTATCAGTATTATATATATATATATATATATATATATATATATTATTATTTTTTTTTTTTTTTCAGTGACTATAGTCTCGCTTGTAAGAAAAGTACCCGAGTCAAAGCAAATATACTCCAAAAACGAAATATATTATTATTATTATTATTATTATTATTATTATTATTATTATTATTATTATTATTATAATTATTATTATAATTATTATTATTATTATAATTATCAACCTCCTGCGAGGCGTCAACGAAGAGGGGGAGTAGAGGGGAGAATAACTTCTCCCCAAACTTTCCTTTCTTGACGTCGGCTACCCCCCAATTTAAGGGGGAAACAGCCACGGTATATGTATGTATGTATTATTATTATTATTATTAATATTTTTATTGTTTTTATTATTATTATTATTATTATTATTATTATTATTATTATTATTATTATTATGATGTCACTGAATATTTCTGGCAGTAGTGGCATTAATAGTGATATAAATCACTAGCTAATTTAAAATTACAGTTTTCATTTATGATATTATACAGATGGTACTAATTTAACAGAATCTACAATTGTAAGTGCACCAACAACGGAAACAGTAGAGCACATTCTTTATGTGCAGTGTGCAGACAAAATCACATGATATAAAATGTCACTGCAGTTGGGTAAATATAGCAGCTCTGACTGAAGTGCATAATAAAATTCAAAAAGCAAATTAGGATAGAGATATAACCATATAGGTACTGATACATTTAATAAACTTAGTATTTTTGTTGTTATGACCAACTACTTGTATATCATTACTGTATAATATATTTTGCTGAAATTGAACAAAAAATCGGAGACAGTCATTTTATTGGCACTCTCCCTTTCTAGGTTTCCCTTTTTGCAGATGCATGGTCTTGATTCCAGTGAGGGGTGAAAACAAATTCAAAGAGTTCTAGGTTGAAGTAGATACCAGCTCAATAAGAGATTTAGCTCATTAACTTTGTTATCCTAGTTTTCCTGTGCATCAATGGTATGTGTATGTTTAGTTTCAGTAAATGCATAGCTATTTACAACTGAGTCCCTCACCTATGTTTTACTTTTACTTTCTGTGGATGGCTCAATAAGAATTGAAAAGCATATGCAAGTATTAGTTTAGGTTTGGAACCTGGCATATCAGATATTAGGATTAATAATGCAATTCTCCAAGAAAATGTATATATATCTGCATACGCTCACCTACTTACGAACATTCGCAGATACGAACGAAAAAATACCCATTATCTAGCCTTGTATTAATATATGTATTACTGTACTGTATTATTACATTATTATAGCTGTATTAAAATTCATTAATACTATATACTTTATGTTTTATGTTTATGTTTTATGCATGTATTGTATTATACTTTTTTTTATCTAAACACAACTTACGAACAATTCTAATTACGAACGGACTTCTGAAACCTAATTCGTTCACAAGTAGGGGAGTGTCTGTATGCCTACTTGAGTGCCTGGACATGTGTGTTATTATACTGTACTTACTCTTACTTTTAAGTTTATGTCAGCTCATTTATTTAGGTATTGTCTGTACTTATGTACTCTTATAACCTGTGTAAGTTTAGTTGATTGTATAATTCTCTTTTCTAACTTTTACTTCTTCTGCACACTTCATGTTTTACTTAGAAATAATGTTATTAAGTGATTCTTGCCATTAAATTTGCATCTTAAATAGTAGCACTAGAGTAACCATGGTCAATATAATGAGAATAATTACCGTATATTCAAAGTGACTTCTTGCTCAGAGGAAGAGGAGATAACGCATTCTTTTTATGGGAGAAAAGATTTCAGTACCTGATTTTGAGCACAGAAAATATGCAATTTTAAAATCCTGTGTATAACACCTCCAGTCCTGCAATTCTAGTTAAATGTACTCATGTAGTATTTTCTACTGGTCTAGCCACTCTTGGGTGAGTAAAATAAGAAATAAATTACGTTAAAAGGATTTTTTCTCACTGGTACAGTGTGGAGATTTGTAGCTTGCATATTGGTCTAGCAGTGACTGCCTCTTCCCATCCACCTCCAGACTTTGGAATTCTCTTTGTGCTGTTTCTCTTTATTCTTATGACCAGTCTTCTTTCAAAAAGTGCATCTATTGTCATATCAGGGCCTAATCCTGCCATATCTCTAGGTCTTCATGTTTTTGACTATTCATTCAGCCTGTCATATTCCTATTGTGTATCATACTCATATCTGCCCTGTCCTTAAACTTGTACTTTTTCTTCATTTCAGTGTTTCTTGGTGTCTAGGCCTGTTTAGGGCAATTTTCTTGCCTGTCCCAGTGTCACACTTAAAAGAAAATTAAAAAAAAATTGTGGGTTTAAAGTGTATCACTCATACCTAAACATTTTAAGGGTTACAAATGCAATTTACTTTCAGTTATTCAGGAAATCGAAAGACATAGCAGGAGTAGAGCCTTTGACGGCCTCTCCCTTCACGAAAAAGACGATAGTTCTGGTGTCAAATTGTTACATACAATTCGCTGGAATCAATTGAACAGTGATGTAAGTAGTTATTGTTGCTTATGACTGCATATATCTATTTGTTTTCTTCAGTCAGCACTATATAATTGTACATGCACTGTTTGTTACTGTTTTGGTTCATGTTATTATTATAAGTGTTAAAGCTAAGCAAAGCAAAGTGGATGTGTAACGGGCTTTTAAATTTTTCTAGTTTATTGCTAGCCCTTTAAATTGACTCTTGAAATGTAAACAGTCTCTCAAAATATGTAATTTCTTTTAATTTCCTTTGCTTAATTGTGTGATCGTTTTTACATCACAAACTCCCTTTTCTACTAAGAGCTAGGACATTGCCTTCTTACGAAGGACTTTAGTTTTGGTAAGTGTGAACGTTACCCTGAGTGAATGCTCATTCTAACATCAGACTGTGGTGGGCCACAAATCCTCGACCTGACGAATCAAAGTCGCGAACATTACAATTCTGCCACGGCAGCCACAATTTCCTTTTGTTAAGTGAAGAGATGCGACCCCATATGAAAATGGGAACGCAAATAGAGGAAGAAGAAGAAGGAAATTTCAGCAGTTTCCTAAAACACCCCTTTCAAGACCATCTACGCCGCCTTAACAACAGTCATAAGTTAATAAACTATACATGGAGCAGGTATCTCATGTGATAATTACTTTTAAGACTTCACTTTATGTAAGATCTTGCTATAGTAGTTTTGAAGTATTTGTTTGTCATGAAAGGAGACTCCTGGTACAGTATGTCCATAG
The DNA here is from genome assembly GCA_037179515.1 of Halocaridina rubra. NCBI lineage: Eukaryota > Metazoa > Arthropoda > Malacostraca > Decapoda > Atyidae > Halocaridina > Halocaridina rubra. The sequence continues at coordinate 52,548 of JAXCGZ010004086.1, forward strand.
TCATATTTGCTTTAATATAGCCAATGGTATTAAATTCAGTGTAAATTTAGTGGTCCTTGGGGACCACAGTAGGAGAGTGATCATCACGCTCGACTTTAGAGTTGACAAACCAGCGATTGAGACCACTGTTAGGAAGGGCATTCATCTTTAATTCCCCAGTCACTCTCTCTCAGTGTCCACCCCCACAGTGGGGACTAATAGTGTATTGGCACTTGAAGCATTAAATTAGAGGTCCTTTATTCTAGGTGCATTAGCACGAGATTTTTCCTGTTTCCTGTTTGTTTGTTTTTTTCTATTTCTTACAGAGGATCTCATTCTCTCATATGGATAAGCAAGTTTCAGAACTTTTTTTTTTTTTCTGTTGTCTTCAACCGTGGAAAAGTAGCAAATTTATTAAAAGTGCTTTGTTAACTGGAACTTATAAGATACATTTAGTTGCTGTGATATATCTACTAGGACTTAGAATTACAGTATCTTCTTGCAGTAATATACGAAGTGGTACAATAATTGATGAAGGGATTTTCTTAAAATTTCAAGACCTTCCATCAAGGAACAAAAACTCTTCTTGTACAGTAGAAAATTTCAAACCTTTCCGTAATAATGTTGCTATGCAATATAATTCACACATAATAAGAAGCGTTTTTGAACACACACTGTACTCGTGTGTAAAATATAACTCCCACTGTTGCATTATAAATACTACAATTTTTACCAAGATAGAGCAGAAAATTTCACACACAATTAGCCCTAAAGCAAAGCAACAACGTTAGTGAAAAACGCATGCTTTAGATATCTCATAAAAGGTGATTTAAATCATCTCTGCAACTGTTAATATTATATCTTAATGTTTTTCCCCTTTTTGATGTAATGGTATTTGACTATACTGTAATCCCTTGCTATTTCGCGGTTCACCTATCGCGGATTCAGTGCATCGCGGATTTTTTTATGGCAAATATATATATATTTTTTTTAATTAAGATTATTGACACCAGGATGGGCCAAAAATGATAAAATAAGACAGCCTTTATCAGGGTGTAAAGAGAAACAGAGATGGAGAGTGTAATGACCTGTCAGATGTGAAGGGATTATAAAAGATGTGATGTCTATTCCAATAATTCTCCTTATATCTTATTATTATTATTATTATTATTATTATTATTATTATTATTATTGGCAATAATAATTTTCCTTTGATGATGATTGTGGAGATTATTATCATTATTATTATTTTATTATTATTATTATTATTATTATTATTATTATTATTATTAAGGGCTTATCATTGTTTGTACATCTGTTGGTTTATTTACTTCAATAACTGTGTACGGTGCCCCTCCCTAATTTGCTGGGACAAAGAGAGTGTGGGGGGTTGGGTAGAATAGAGAGAGAGTGAGAGAGAGAGAGAGATCTTTAATTAACTCTTGTTCATTCAACCAAAACTACATTATTTATTGTAAAAATAATGGTTTAATTACAAATTCGTAATAATAATGATAATAATAATAATAATAATAATAATAATAATAATAATAATCTCCACAATCATCATCAAAGGAAAATTATTGTTGCCACTAATAATAATAATAATAATAATAATAATAATAATAATAAGATCTAAGGAGAATTTTTGGAATAGACATCATGAAAGTAATGCAGAGGTATATTAAAACCCAGCAGAGAGCTGGATATTCATTACGCATCTTTTATAATCCCTTTACATCTGACAGGTCATTACACTCTCCATCTCTGTTTCTCTTTACAGCCTGATAAAGGCGGTTTTATTTTATCATTCTTGGCCTGTCCTGGTGTCAAAATCATCTTTAAAAAAAAAAAAAAAAAAGTAAGGTGTTCCTACTTCGCGGAAATTCACCTATCGTGGCCGGTCCCGGAACCAAGCCCCCACGATACACGAGGGATTACTGTATACCTATTTGTTTTGTGCATCCTGCCAAGTGTATGTATCCAGTGAAGGCATAGCAAATTCGGAACTGAATCACAATAAAAAATTATCAAATTATTATTTCCAGCCACACGTTCATGTTGATGATCCTTCTTACATGCTCTATGTGCGATGGGAGTCTTTGACTCCAAAGTACGGTATGGGGAGGATGTTGGTAAGTTTCTGTTTTACAGAGGGGACTCAAGGTACTGAACTTGGTTAAGAGCTCACAAACAGACAGGACAGATATTACTTGCACACCCTAATTCCACTACTTGATTAAATGAAACTCAGAATTCAACTTTCTTTTTAATTTGGAATCGCAAGGACAATAAAATAACTGGAATTAATTTTGGAAAACTGGAACAAATTAAAGAAAATTTAAATTTATGGAATGCAGCCTCGAATCCTGAAGATGATGAGCACACTTTTGATTCCCTGCACCACAGACGGATGCCAATACTTTGGCATCAACTTGAAGATCACCTCTGTTGCACAGGCAGAGTAGAATAGAGGACACTGCAATTGCAGAAACAGAAACGACATACCGTTAATAATGGGAAAACTGAAGGCAAGAGCACACAGTAATGAGTTTCCAACATTATTCTACTGGATGAAAATATATTGGTTAGTCACAGCTAACCAGAAATATTTATGCTACCATAAGAGCGTACAAAATCATTAATTATTTGCAGGCATTAGCGTAAAACAATTTATTCACAATAAATGAAGAATCAGCGTGACAAATACAGTATGTATTCATTAAATTGTGGTTAACAAGAAACGTTTGCAATGCCAATAGGGCAAAATTACTTAATATTTATTTGCAATTGATAGCGTAAAACACTTTATTTATGATAAAGGAAGAATCTACGAGATAAGTATGTATTCATTAAATTGTGGTTAACAAGAAATGTTTGCAATGCCAAAAAGGCAAAACCACCTTATGAATTATTTGCAATGTATAGCGTAAAATACTTTATTTACGAGTATTGACGTAAAATACGTTATTTATATTATTAATTATTTGTAATTTATAGCGTAAAACACTTTCTTTACAAGTATTAATATAAACACTTTATTTACGATAAAGGAAGAATGTACGAGATAAATATGTATTCATTAAATTGTGGTTTACAAGAAATGTTTGCAGTGCCAGAAGGGCAAAAACATCTTATGAATTATTTGCAATTTATAGCGTAAAACAATTTATTTATGAGTATTGATGTAAAACACTTTATTTACGATGATAGAAAAGGGGTGAAATGAAATTGAATTCGTTAGGAGAAGGCATAGATTTTTACGTGATAATGAACAATATTGTGAAGGTGAAATTTTACCTGGGTACCCGCAGTGATAGATATTTCTTATCAGTGTATAGCAGCGGTAATTTCCAGGTCAAGGAATTAAATTTGGCATATGAGATTACAGTTAGGTAATCTACAGAAGTGCATTTGTATGGGACTGGAACTAAGAAAAATTACTTAGAAATTGACCAGTAACGGACTTAACAAGTTTCTCGAATTCCCAATTTGCTTGACCAACGAGCTTTACCATACACTGTCTCTCACTTTGTTTGTGCCAGATGAATTCCTGTGAAGATGCCACGTAAAGAAGTTTGGAGTAAGCGTGACAGCTGAGGCAAGATCTTGCCTCAGTGATGTTTGGCCGCCAATTGAGAGTTATCAAGCGTCCTTCCTGGTGATGTCATCATTCGACCAGCCTGTAGGGTTTATGCAGAGCAGTAACTTGTTTCCCAATGTTTTTTTCTTTACTATAGTCGTGGTCCGTGGCAGGCAATTATGGCAGAGATGCAAGGGAGAGACAGTATTTTAGGTTCAACAAGCGGAAGCAAACAAAAGAAATAAGAAATATTTATGGGCAAAATAGGTTACTGGCAGATATCTGCAGAGCATTCTTTGCGTTGCTGGAGAAAAAATTTTAAACATTCAAATAGTAAAGAAGCTACTGAAATCTATCCAGACAGGTTAATGACATATCAGCAAGGTCAAATTTTTAACATACTTATCAGCAAGAGCAATTTTTATAATACAACAAAATTTATCAGCAAGAGCAATTTTATAAGAAAATTGCATAAACAACGTATCTAGCAGAAAGAAAATAGAGAAATAAGAGGGAGATTTGTATATTGGGACTATGCTTTCTACATGTACAAGAATATTAAACAATATACAGTGATCCCCCCTTTATCGGGGGGTTCGGTTCCGGGACCCGGCGCGAAACAGGAAACTCGCGGAGTAGGGTCAGCCTATATGTACATAGATATTTTAATTTATTTTTACGTTTACACCGTATAAACTGTATAAATCCTCCCTGTACTGTTAACAAACCACCCTTTACTTCATAAATAACAGCATGCAAGCATAAATTTATATGACATACTCATGTACATAGGTATTTTACAATTATTTTTACGTTTACTGTATAAACCCTCCCTGCACTGTTAAAAAAACACCCTTTACTTTATAAATAACAGCATGCAACGTAAATTTATATGTACGTGATAGGTAAACTTACCTTATATGTTATGGTTAACATCTTCCTTTGCCGCTTAGGCTCACTACAAGAAGCCTTAGAAGATGAAGGATGCTTGGGAGGCATTGCAAAGGTTTAAATATGCGAGTAAAAAAATCACAAGCAAAATGTATTAATAATAATAAGCACAACGTAAACGGCGCACACGAGTGAGGCGAGACAATGGAAGATGGTGGAAGCCTTTGTTCGAAACACTGATAGCGGTATCGTATTTTACATTTTGCAATACTGTTAGTATTTATGTTTTTTACTATTTTTTACTGTTTTATTATTCTTAGGCTAAGAAATACGTTTTTTTATCAATAAAATCATGAAACAACTGGAAATATAAATATATATGCTAGCTCACGTAGCTGCGACCCCAATACATTGTACGCTATCGGACACTATTTTCGCATGATGCAGTACTGTGAGTTATACTGTACGTACGTATATCTAAATTTATGTTTTTTACTATTTTTTACTGTTTTATTATTCGTAGGCTGGGAAATAATTTTTTTTTTATCAATTAGATGATGAAATGTTTTTTCAATAAAAAAATGAAAATACTGAGAATTTTTATTTTTTTAATATTTTAATATTTTTGCATATACCCAAAAAATAAAATAATAATTTGGCAAAAAGAAAAACCGTGGTACAGTGAAAACGCGAACCAGGAAACGCGATCCAGCGGGGGATCACTGTATATTTAAAATTAGCTATATACTGAAATATAAATTGCAGATAATCATAATCTGCAAAATTCAAGGAGTGAGATTTATTTTTCTAGTAAAAAAAGAAAAGACAGTTAAAAGTTAATAAAATAACTAATAAGGCATCTATAAAGACCTCTAGTGACTTGGAGCGGAACGCTCTGTCACATACGGAAAATTTAAAAGAAATACTCTGTCTCTTCCAGCACTGTTATCAAGCCAGATATCTCCATAATATCTCTCCCAGGTAACAAGAAGAGTCACTTGGATTACTCCTCTCAATAGCATATAAGTTATGTCTACAATAATTGTATTGTCTCATGTTTTTTGTATAGGAAGGTGTAGTTTCTTACACAGATCTATACAGTATTTCACTTGCTATTAAAATGCATGTTTCAGTGGTTTATTTCTGTAATAGTGATTTGTCTAATGTTATTGGCTCTGTCACCTTGACTTGAATATCCATTTCACGTTTTCACTCATGTAATAGCTTTCGTTTAGTGTGTATCCATGGCCTTAAGTTAAAATGTAAAATTAGAAAATATATATTGCTTATTAACTTCAACAAAATTACTCAACTAAAATACATGCAAAGCAGAAAGAAAGTACAATGAAAAAGTAATGTAAACAATAGTCTAAAATATAAGCTCAGAGATTATACCCCCTTATGAGGCACCCCATTTTTTGCCATTTGGATAAATGTATACAAAAGGATTATACAAAATTTGTAGTGGCGAGACTGAGATGGTTTGGACATGTGCTGAGGAGGCTTGAGGAGTATATTGGGAGAAGGCTGCTGAGGATGGAGATGCCAGGTAGAAGAGGAAGAGGTAGGACATGATGAGGGTGTGTGGTGTGACAGAGGAGTATGCAGTTGATAGGGCGATATGGAGATGATTGATCGGCTGTGGCGGCCCCTGACCAGAGAAGCCAAAAGACCTGTGTTGGCCTTCAGATGTATGAGCCCTATTAGATCTGTCCCTTGGAGTAAATGAACTTATGAAATCTAGAGAGTAATACAGAGCCACTCTGCTACTATTACTAGTAATAGTTTATTATTGTTATATTATAAAATAAAAAAAATATAGAAGATATCTTCTATGTATTCGTTGGTCATGCTTAACTGTAAATCCTTCATTCATGAGTTTACACACACACACACACACACACTCTCTCTCTCTCTCTCTCTCTCTCTCTCTCTCTCTCTCTCTCTCTCTCTCTCTCTCTCTCTCTCTCTCTCTCTCTCTCTCTCTCTCTCTCTCTCTCTCTCTCTCACACACACACACACACACACACACACACACACACACACAGAAGATCAGGGGATGGGGCCTCATTAAGATTGTTATACACAAATGCTGATGGATTAGCTGGTAAGGCAGTAGAATTAAAAGATAGGATTCACAACAGTAAGGCAGATATAGTAGCAATTACAGAGACTAAGTTGAGTGAGGACATAAACAGTGTCACAGTTTTTCCTAAGGGCTTCAGAATACTAAGGGTTGAAAGATGTGAGAGGACTGGTGGAGGGATAGCACTGCTCATAAGTGAGAGGATTCAAGTTGAAGAAATAAACTTGGCTATAGAAAGTGAGTTCAGGAAATTTCTTGTTGCTCGCATAAATACTGGGTCAGAGAGCATTATAATAACTGTTGTATACAACCCACCAAGGAACCAAAATAGGCTTGAAATTTATGAGGAAAGTCATATAGGTACTATTGAAGTCATAAACTCAGTTGTTAACATGGCACGGGAGAAAAAATGTAGGATTTTGATTATGGGAGACTTTAATCATAAAGAGATAGATTGGATAAATCTTGACCCACACAGTGGTGAGGACTCATTTGGGGCAAGATTCCTAGATTGCGTACAAGGGAATTTCCTACACCAACATGTAATGGAACCAACAAGAGCCAGGGGTGGGGATGAGCCATCACTACTTGATCTAGTGTTCACAGATAATGTGTTGGATATTGAAAATATTGAGTATGAACCACCAATTGGAAAGAGTGACCACTGTGTGTTGTTGATGGAGTATATCATTGAAGATATTCTTCCTGAGAGTAGAGGCACTGAGGACATGAGGAGGAACTATCGGAAAGGAGATTACATCAAAATGAATGAGCTTTTTGCAGTTATTGACTGGAGAACCTTATTTTACAACAAACCTGTACAAGAAATGTATGACATCTTTTGTGAGAAATATGGGAAGATAGTAGATTGCTGCATACCTGTCACCAAAGTAGTTGTAATTCATGCCAGAGAGAAATGGTTCAATAATGGGTGTAAAAGAGCTAAGGAGTGGAGAGACAAATGCTGGAAAAGGTATAGGAGGAGAAAAAACATAAATGCCTGGCAAACCTACAAAAGAGCAAGAAATGACTACCTAAGTAAAAGGAGAGAGGCAGAGAGAGATTATGAGAGGGACATCACCAGGAAGGCTAAAGAAAATCCCAAGCTTTTCCACAGCTTTATCAGAGGAAAACTGAAGGTAAAAGAACAGGTTTTAAGGCTAAAGAGAGCGGATGGAAGCATCACTGAGACGGACGAAGAGATCTGCAAAGAATTGAACAAGGAGTTTCAGTCAGTATTTACAGTAGAAAATACCCCACCCCCTCAGATTGCAGTGATAGAAGCTCAAGGGCTGGTATTAGAGAACATCAACCTTACAGCCACAGAGGTATGCAAAGCGCTGATGGATTTAGATGTTCATAAAGCTACAGGTCCTGATGACATATCCCCTCATGTGCTTAAAAAATGCGCAAACACAATATCAGTGGCACTAAGTATCATATTTAAGGAGTCACTGGAGTCGGGGGAGATTCCAAGATGCTGGAAACAAGCAAATGTGATACCTATCTTCAAAAAGGGAAGGAGGGATACGGCTCTGAACTATAGACCAGTTTCCTTGACCAGCATAGTTTGCAAAGTTATGGAGAAACTACTAAGGAAACATATCTCTCTTCACTTGGAATCCTTCAACTTTTTGTCAGTGAGGCAACATGGCTTCAGAGAAGGTAGATCAACAGTAACAAACTTATTAGAATTTTATGATGAGGTAAGCCAAATCTTACAGGAAAGAGAGGGCTGGGCAGATTGCATATTCCTAGACTTCCAGAAAGCGTTTGACACTGTTCCACATGGGAGACTTATTAGGAAGCTGCAATCAATGGCTAGAATAGGTGGAAATGTCTTGGAATGGATAAAAACTTACTTAGAAGGAAGGGAACAGAGGGTTAGAGTAAGACACTCAGTGTCTGAATGGAGAAGAGTTAGTAGTGGAGTTCCACAGGGTTCAGTTTTAGGGCCACTTTTGTTCCTTGTATATGTAAATGACCTACCAGAGTCTGTAAATTCATTCATGAATATGTTTGCAGATGATGCAAAGATTGTGAAGAAAGTAAAAAACGAGAACAATGGTAGAGAACTTCAGGAGGATCTAAATAATCTGCATGAGTGGTCAGAAAAGTGGCTAATGAAATTCAATACCTCAAAATGTAAGGTAATGAGAATGGGTACAAGTGCAAGAAGGCCCAAGCTTGACTACTCGGTGGCTGGAGTACAACTTCAAGAGACAGAAAATGAGAGAGATCTAGGAGTAAACATAGTGGCAGATTTGTCTCCAGAAATGCATATAAATGGCGTAGTAAGGGCAGCATATGCATTCTTATCAAATGTAAGGGTAGCCTTCAGGCACATGGACAAGGAAATGTTCAGAAATATTTATGTAACCTATGTGAGGCCAAAACTCGAATATGCAGCCCCCTTTTGGAATCCGCACTTGAAAAAGCACATAGATAAGCTTGAAAAAGTTCAAAGACATGCCACGAAACTGGTGCCAGAAATACGCAATCTCGGTTATGATGAGAGGCTGAGGGAATTAGACTTGCCATCACTCGAAGCTAGAAGAGTAAGGGGGGATATGGTGACAGTCTTTAAATTCCTTCATGGTTATGATAGAGTGGATAGGGATCGATATTTTGATATGGCTGGCTCTAGAACTAGAGGTCATAGTTTGAAGCTTCGTAAGAAAACTTCTTTGCAGGATGTAAGGAAATACTTTTTCAGTGTAAGAGTAGTTGATAATTGGAATTCGCTAAGCGAGGAGGTAGTTAATGCTATCTCAATCCATAGTTTTAAGGACAGGTACGATAAGTATCACTAAGTCTAAAATGGAACCGATCAGGAGACGGGAAGATACGAGCTTTGGGCTCTTTCCCGTAAACACAATTAGGTAATCACACACACACACCAGAAAAGAGATAAACTGAGTCACTAAATAGCACTTATATGGAGATATAAAAATTCTGTGTGAAGCTTAATTGAAAGTTTTTCTCTTTTTTTTTTTCCCTCTTTCTCGTCTTCTTTCTATATTCTGTGAGAGGGAGAACATAAAAATGACGCCATCTCTGTCCCAAACCTCTCCCATCCATGGGTCGGTAGGAGGGGTAGCCATTAGGGGACTTAAACAGAAAATCAAGAATTTAGAGGCAATGGTTATAAGCCTTGATGATAAAATTCGGAATATGGATGGAGAAATGAAAGAGAATGAAACACTCAGAGAGCAAATACGATCTTTGGAGGAAGCAAATAAAGCACAAGGGCAGGAGAGAAAGGAACTAGAAAAAAGAATAAAGAAGCTGGAAGGGGAAAAGAGTCAACTAGAATCTAGACTTTCTAAACAAGAAGATAAAAACAAACAGCTGAATGACAACCTAAAGGAATTAGATGTTAGTTCACTGCTCTCTTCTGAGAGAGACGAGATTGCTGCTTGGAATGTCCAGATTAAGGAAAACACTGAACAGTTCAGAAAAGAGTTCCAGGAGCTGAATATGGAAAATGATGCCATGAAAACTTCCTTTGCTGATGCACTAAAGGGGAATGTGGCAGTCAAAGAGGCTGTAAAGGTGGTGGCACTGGAAAACATACAAACAGTTGACTGTAAAGAGACAGTAATCGAAAAAATGAAAGACGTTGTGATGGAAAGGGCAAACCCACTCATCAGACAGGCACTTGATAAGGAGAAGACAGTGGTAATCTCAGGCATAAGTGATTCCCAGGAGCCAACATGGCAGGGGAGACGTGAAGAAAATAAAGCTAGGGTTGTAGACCTGATAAGAATGCTTGGAGTAGTTTGTGGTCCTGAGGATATTGTAAACATACACCAACTAGGTAAATATTCGAGGGAAGGAAAGCCGAGACCAACAAAAGTAACCTTTGAGAGAGGGGAAACATGTAGGGAAATATTGTTGAGAAAAAAAAGTCTAAAAGACCTTCAAGAATGCAAAGAAGTGTTCATTAGACGATACAGAACACAGGAAGAGATGGGAAAGATCAAAAACTTGTTGCAAGAGGCAAGAAGGTTAAATGATGAAAGAAATGAAGAACAGAAGAAAAATTTTCGTTACAGAGTTCTTCCAGACAAAGGGGAGATAAAGAAGATAATGACAGAAGATCAGGGGATGGGGCCTCATTAAGATTGTTATACACAAATGCTGATGGATTAGCTGGTAAGGCAGTAGAATTAAAAGATAGGATTCACAACAGTAAGGCAGATATAGTAGCAATTACAGAGACTAAGTTGAGTGAGGACATAAACAGTGTCACAGTTTTTCCTAAGGGTTGAAAGATGTGAGAGGACTGGTGGAGGGATAGCACTGCTCATAAGTGAAAGGATTCAAGTTGAAGAAATAAACTTGGCTATAGAAAGTGAGTTCAAGGAATTTCTTGTTGCTCGCATAAATACTGGGTCAGAGAGCATTATAATAACTGTTGTATACAACCCACCAAGGAACCAAAATAGGCTTGAAGTTTATGAGGAAAGTCATATAGGTACTATTGAAGTCATAAACTCAGTTGTTAACATGGCACGGGAAAAATAATGTAGGATTTTGATTATGGGAGACTTTAATCATAAAGAGATAGATTGGATAAATCTTGACCCACACAGTGGTGAGGACTCATTCGGGGCAAGATTCCTAGATTGCGTACAAGGGAATTTCCTACACCAACATGTAATGGAACCAACAAGGGCCAGGGGTGGGGATGAGCCATCACTACTTGATCTAGTGTTCACAGATAATGTGTTGGATATTGAAAAAATTGAGTATGAACCACCAATTGGAAAGAGTGACCACTGTGTGTTGTTGATGGAGTATATCATTGAAGATATTCTTCCTGAGAGTAGAGGCACTGAGGACATGAGGAGGAACTATCCGAAAGGAGATTACATCAAAATGAATGAGCTTTTTGCAGTTATTGACTGGAGAACCTTATTTTACAACAAATCTGTACAAGAAATGTATGACATCTTTTGTGAGAAATATGGGAAGATAGTAGATTGCTGCATACCTGTCACCAAAGTAGGTGTAATTCATGCCAGAGAGAAATGGTTCGATAATGGGTGTAAAAGAGCTAAGGAGTGGAGAGACAAATGCTGGAAAAGGTATAGGAGGAGAAAAAACATAAATGCCTGGCAAACCTACAAAAGAGCAAGAAATGACTACCTAAGTAAAAGGAGAGAGGCAGAGAGAGACTATGAGAGGGACATCACCAGGAAGGCTAAAGAAAATCCCAAGCTTTTCCACAGCTTTATCAGAGGAAAACTGAAGGTAAAAGAACAGGTTTTAAGGCTAAAGAGAGCGAATGGAAGCATCACTGAGACGGATGAAGAGATCTGCAAAGAATTGAACAAGGATTTTCAGTCAGTATTTACAGTACAAAATACCCCACCCCCTCAGATTGCAGTGATAGAAGCTCAAGGGCCGGTATTAGAGAACATCAACCTTACAGCCACAGAGGTATGCAAAGCGCTGATGGATTTAGATGTTCATAAAGCTACAGGTCCTGATGACATATCCCCTCATGTGCTTAAAAAATGCGCAAACACAATATCAGTGGCACTAAGTATCATATTTAAGGAGTCACTGGAGTCGGGGGAGATTTCAAAATGCTGGAAGCAAGCAAATGTGATACCTATCTTCAAAAAGGGAAGGAGGGATACGGCTCTGAACTATAGACCAGTTTCCTTGACCAGCATAGTTTGCAAAGTTATGGAGAAACTACTAAGGAAACATATCTCTCTTCACTTGGAATCCTTCAACTTTTTGTCAGTGAGGCAACATGGCTTCAGAGAAGGTAGATCAACAGTAACAAACTTATTAGAATTTTATGATGAGGTAAGCCAAATCTTACAGGAAAGAGAGGGCTGGGCAGATTGCATATTCCTAGACTTCCAGAAAGCGTTTGACACTGTTCCACATGGGAGACTTATTAGGAAGCTGCAATCAATGGCTAGAATAGGTGGAAATGTTTTGGAATGGATAAAAACTTACTTAGAAGGAAGGGAACAGAGGGTTAGAGTAAGACACTCAGTGTCTGAATGGAGAAGGGTTAGTAGTGGAGTTCCACAGGGTTCAGTTTTAGGACCACCTTTGTTCCTTGTATATGTAAATGACCTACCAGAGTCTGTAAATTCATTCCTGAATATGTTTGCAGATGATGCAAAGATTGTGAAGAAAGTAAAAAACGAGAACAATGGTAGAGAACTTCAGGAGGATCTAAATAATCTGCATGAGTGGTCAGAAAAGTGGCTAATGAAATTCAATACTTCAAAATGTAAGGTAATGAGAATGGGTACAAGTGCAAGAAGGCCCAAGCTTGACTACTCGGTGGCTGGAGTACAACTTCAAGAGACAGAAAATGAGAGATCTAGGAGTAAACATAGTGGCAGATTTGTCTCCAGAAATACATATAAATGGCATAGTAAGGGCAGCATATGCATTCTTATCAAATGTAAGGGTAGCCTTCAGGCACATGGACAAGGAAATGTTCAGAAATATTTATGTAAACCTATGTGAGGCCAAAACTCGAATATGCAGCCCCCTTTCGGAATCCGCACTTGAAAAAGCACATAGCTAAGCTTGAAAAAGTTCAAGGACATGCCACGAAACTGGTGCCAGAAATACGCAATCTCAGTTATGATGAGAGGCTGAGGGAATTAGACTTACCATCACTGGAAGCTAGAAGAGTGAGGGGGGATATGGTGACAGTCTTTAAATTCCTTCATGGTTATGATAGAGTGGATAGGGATCGATATTTTGATATGGCTGGCTCTAGAACTAGAGGTCATAGTTTGAAGCTTCGTAAGAAAACTTCTTTGCAGGATGTAAGGAAATACTTTTTCAGTGTAAGAGTAGTTGATAATTGGAATTCGCTAAGCGAGGAGGTAGTTAATGCTATCTCAATCCATAGTTTTAAGGACAAGTATGATAAGTATCACTAAGTCTAAAATGGAACCGATCAAAAGACGGGAAGATACGAGCTTTGGGCTCTTTCCCGTAAACACAATTAGGTAATCACAATTACCTGGCCATGGCACCAACCGCCCGTTGAAAGACTACGACTGAAGGTATTAGGATGCAACTAGGACTGGTCCGGACAGTTCCAGGTTGAATCTTCCTTCAGGACGGTTCTTTCCTCATGCCTACATCTACATTGAATATTCTGGCATATTCATTACACATCTCTTGCTATTCCATTACATTTGACAAGTCACAACATTCTGCACATCTGTCTCTTTTACTTTCCTTTTCCTCACATTTTGTCATTATTTATGGAAGGTTCACAACTAATGGCCCCCAGTACCCGGCATAGTGGGGTGCGAAGAATCTCCGGGGATCGTGTTGACTCCACCATTGGCTTGAGGGCAGACACGCCTGGTGGTAGTAATGGATCTGCTCTTAACCTTGCACCTCCTAATAGATCTGCTTCTTTCACTCTTCACTATTCAAACATTCGTGGGCTAAACTCTAATCTTTCGTCTGTGGAACAGCACTTGGGCTCTTTCCTCCCTAACCTCCTCCTCCTATCTGAAACCCAGTTGTCTATACATGCTTCCACTGACCCTTTCCAAATCTCCCACTATAATCTGTATACTCGTTTTCGTTCCAAAGGTGGGGTCTGTGCTTACTGCAACATTAACACTCCTACTGTGAGGCTCATGGACCTTGAATCTCCTGACTTTGATGTTCTCTGGCTAAAAGTCTATCTCTCCACTACCACTATCATCCTTTGCTTCTGCTACTGTTCTCCAAACTCCACCGAGTTTGTATCCTTCTTTGAATATCTCTCCTCGTGCCATGAGTCCTTGCTATCTTCTCACCCACATGCCGAAGTTCTGTACATTGGAGACTTCAATGTACACCACAGTGAGTGGCTTCATTCTTCTCACACTGATGTGGGAGGAAGCGAGGCTCTTGCTTTCTCTATTACTCATGATCTGGAGCAAATTATTAAACATCCTACTCGTGTTCCTGATCGTCACGAACAAGCTGCTACCATTCTTGACCTTTTTTTTACTTCTAACTCTTCAAACTACTCTTATTCCGTGCTTTCCCCTCTTGGTAAATCTGACCACTCCATGATCTCTGTCTCTTCCATTTTCGCTCCCCCACCACCAATCCCTCCTACTCAACGCCGCCTTTGGCACTTCGAGCGAACTCAATATGAAAATTTGCGTAACTTTCTCTTTGACTTTCCACGGGATGACTACTGCTTTCGGTCCCGCAACCCTGATCGGGTAGCTGTAAAAGTTGCCGAGATCATGACCGCGGGAATGGAGGCGTACATCCCCTCTTCTACTAAAACTTTCTCTCCCCCTAAACCTTGGTTTGACCGTGCCTGCTCCATGGCTATCCAGGCTAGGAATCAGGCTCACCGATCTTACCAAGCCTCTCCTTCCGATTTAACTCGCTCTGCTTTTGTTATAGCTAGGAATCGCTGTACAGCTCAGATTCGAAGGTCTAAGGCTTCCTTTATAAGAAGGAAAGTTGATGACCTTAACTCCTCTCCCACTGACAAATGCTTCTGGTCCTTAGCCAAAAACCTCTCCAAAAACTTCTGTAACTCAAGCTTTCCCCCTCTCATTCGTTCTGATGGTTCTACAGCTTGCTCTCCCACTGACAAAGCCACTCTCTTTGGCTCTCATTTTTCTGCTAACTCTTCTATCAACGATTCCAGTGCACCTGTTCCTCAGTCTTTTCCCCTCTCTAACCCTATGCCCTCCCTTATCCTTTCTTCACGCAAAGTTCATAAGGTTCTTCGCTCACTAAAGACAAACAAGGCATCTGGTCCCGATGGTATCCCTGCAAGGTTCCTTAAGGAGTTTGCAGATGAACTGGCTCCCGTGCTTTGCCGTCTTTTTCGCCTCATTCTGTCAACCAGTATCTATCCTTCATCTTGGAAGCATGCTCTAGTTGAACCTGTTCCTAAGAAGGGTGACCGCTCTATTCCTTCTAACTACCGACCTATTGCTCTAACCTCCTCTATTGCTAAAGTTTTCGAAACTTTGCTCTCTGCTCACTTCTTGAAACGCCTTGAATCTAACTCACTTATCTCCGATCACCAGTACGGCTTCCGCAAGGCAAGATCCACTGGTGATCTCCTGTCCTATCTTACTCATGTATGGTCATCTTCTCTGGGGAACTATGGGGAATCCTTTGTCGTCGCCCTTGATATCTCTAAGGCTTTTGACAGAGTCTGGCACAAGGCTCTGTTGGCCAAACTCCCTGCCTACGGCTTTACCCCTTCTTTCTGTTCTCTGATTTCCAGTTTTCTCACTGACCGTTCTATATCTGTAGTTGTTGATGGCGCGACATCTAGCCCTTTCTCTGTGTCCAGTGGTGTTCCACAGGGCTCTGTTCTTTCACCTACTCTCTTCCTTCTCTTCATCAATGATCTTCTACAGTCCCCATCTTCCTTTCTTCTTCATGCCTTTGCCGATGATTCTACCCTTCACTTTTCCTCTGCCTTTTCTTCACAACCTTCATCTGTTACTCGTAATCAATCTCGTATCACTCTTTCTTCTACTCTTAACTCCGATTTGCAGAGAGTATCTGAATGGGGCACTCAAAATTTAGTTAAATTCAATGCCTCCAAGACACAGTTTCTGGCTATCTCTTTATCTTCTTCTCCTCCTGATAACCCTATTGTCTTCGAAACTAATGAAATATACCCTCTTAACTCTATCAATATATTAGGAATCCATATAGCCTCTAACTTGTCTTGGAGGAATCACATAATCCAAATTTCTAAATCTTCATCCAAAAAATTGGGGGTTTTGTTTCGTTTTCGTTATTACTTTTCCTCATTGCAGTTACTTAAAATTTACAAAGGTCTTATCCGCCCCTGCTTAGAATACTGCTCACACATCTGGGGTGCTTCTTCCTTTACTTATCTTCTTGATAGGGTTCAATCTAAGGCAGTCAGACTCATTAATGATCCTTCTCTTACTGCTAACCTGGATTCTCTCTCTCTTCGCCGAAAGGTATCTTCCCTTTCGCTCTTCTATCGCTACTACTTCCATCGCAGCTCTGATGAGTTGGCGAGTTGCATCCCTCCTCCACTGCCGAGGCCGCGTAACACTCGCCAAGCGGCCTCATCTCACAGGTACTGTGTGGAGATTTGTAGCTCGCAGATTGGTTGGTGCAGCGACTGCTTTTTCCCATCTACCTCCAGACTCTGGAACTCTCTTCCTCCTTCTGTCTTTCCTAATTCTTATGACCTTTCATCCTTCAAAAAGCAGATCTATCGTCATCTCAGAGCCTAGTCCTCCATATCTCTGGATCCTCTTTACTTTGACTGTTTTTTCTGTCTGTCATTTTCCTTTGTGTGACATTACCTCATCTCTGCCTTGCCCTTAACTTTTTCTTTTCCTTCGTCTTTGTATTTTTTCGTGCCCGGGCCTTTGTTGATGAGGGCAGTTTCTGCCTATCCCGGTGTCACACTCTTAAAAAAAAAAAAAAAAAAAAGGTATTCACACACGTTTTTAGGCATGCTTTAAACAATACAGGGGATTCGGAATAGGTTATAATCAGCGTACTGACGCTGTTACCATGAGGTCTTGACCTTACATAAATTTTGACCTTTACGACAGGTTGGAGACCCAATAATTCACATAAGATAAGGAATAACTGTAATGTCAAAATATTAAATTAAGCACTTATGGAGGAAACACAATATTTGCCTATGCCCTTGCCCTCTTACAGGATACAATTTAACTGCACAGACTGCCTATACATGGAAATAAGATGGCAAATAGTATCAGGACCTTAAAAACTTGCATCCCAACCTAAAAAAATGAGGGTTTAGGTTTTCCTTAAGAAAGTAAATGCGTGACAGACTTCTTTAATACTCTCGGGGAATATACCCATCCCTAATTCATCCCCTAGGCCAAAAAATCCCTTAGACCACTCTCTCCGGAGTATTTTATAAATGGGCCATCTATCAGACTTAAGTCCTGCTCATTCACTAAGAGACAATATATCAGAGGACTATCCCTCAGGCTACTTCTGAAGCAATGAATTATCCCCTCACTAAGCATAATGTCAAGTATTGTAGGAAGGACCTCCTTTACATATCAAAGATCACCATCTTTGCTCATCTTGACTTCTCCATTGTCTTAAGCTTGCACACATTTCTATATGCGGTCACTGTTTCTTGCTAGCCATTTCCACTTTTTCCTGTCGTGCATATCCTGTTCCTTTAGCCCGGTGTCCTGCATATCTTTTTCTATATTGTCCATCCAATAGATTTTTTTTGCTCTCTGAGGTGTATCAAACTAAGAAACAGTTGAAAAAGGGAAATGACTATGCAGTATTTTTGAACACTTCAGGAGTTAGGGATTTTCCTCTGATATGCCTGTTATGCCTGCAAAATCGATCACCTCACTGTGTATGGTTTGAACTCTTTAGTCCCATGTTTTAGTAAAGTGACTTAAGCTGAGTGCAGCAAAGCAAACACTCACCAGATACTCTTAATAAGATGCATGGAGACAAACAGAACAAGAACAAACCCATAAAAGATACGCTTTAAAGGTTGCATGGAGACAAACAGAAAAAGAGCAAACCCTTTTAAGATATTCTTAATAGGATGCATGGAGATAAACATAACAAAAACTAACCAATATAAGGTACTCTATTAAAATGCATAAGACAAGCAAAAAAGAAATATTATTGAAGATGCATGTCTGTATGTCATTTTTGTATATTATGACTTGACTTTTTTCTTGTAGGACGTGGTTAATTGCTTGGATTGGAACTGCACTGGCTCAGTGTTGGCAATCTCATATGGACCCAAATATCACGATAACTGGTGTGATCATAACGGACAAATTACTGTTTGGAATATTAACAGGTAAAGTTGCGTAAGTTTTTAACATGAAGTTTCTTAAACTTTCTTTTAAGAGGGTCAAGTGTGGATTGGTGGGTTTTATGTAAGTGAAGACTTTAGCATCCATTGCCTCCCATAGTATTTATACTCTCTCTGTTACTCATTTTTGTATTTTTTGTGGGTGAAATGGAACGGGCAAAGAGTATCATACTTATTGGTCTAGGCACCAGGAAAACATTAAGAAAAATCAGCAGCAAGGCAACTATAAAAGCATGTTAAGCAATAAACAAAATACAGTCTGAAAAAATAGTCAGAGTAATGAAGAGATATATATATGATTAGTAGGTTGGCCATGGCATCAGCCACCCGTGGAAAGACTACAACTGAAGGTATTAAGATATAATAGGATTTGTCTAGACAGCTCCAGGTTGAGTCTTCCTTCAGGACGGTTCTTTCCTTATGCCTACATCTGCACAGAATATTCTGGCGTATTCATTACACATCTCTTTTTATTCTATTACATTTGACAAGTCACAACACTCCCCACATCTGTCTCTTTTTGCCTTCTTTTCCTCATATTTGCTATTATTTATGGAAGATCCACAGCTTATGGCCCCCCAGTACCCGGCATAGAGGGGTGTGAAAAATCTCTGGTGATCTTGTTGACTCCACTATTGGCTTGAGGGCAGACACGCCTAGTGATAGGAATGGTTTTGCCCTTAACCTTGCACCTCCCAAAAGATCTGCTTCTTTAACTCTTCACTGTTCTAACATTCGTGGCCTGAACTCTAATCTTTTGTCTGTGGAACAGCACATGGGTACTTTCCTCCCTAACCTGTTCCTCCTATCTGAAACCCAGCTGTCTATCCATGCTTCCACTGACCCATTTCAAATCTCTCGCTATAACTTGTATACTCGTTTTCTTTCCAAAGGTGGGGACTGTGCCTACTGCAACACTAACACTCCTATTGCAAGGCTCATGGACCTAGAATCTCCTAACTTTGATGTTTTCTGAATAAAAATATATCTCTCCACCGAGTTTGTGTCTTTCTTTGAATATCTGGTGTCATGCCTTAAGTCCTTGCTATCTTCTCAACCACATGCCGAAGTTCTCTATATTGGAGACTTCAATGTACACCACAGTGAGTGGCTTAATTCTTATCATACTGATGTGGGAGGAAGTGAGTCCCTTGCTTTTTCTATTACTCACAAACTGGAGCATATTATCAAACATCTTACTCATATTCCTGATCGACATGAACATGCAGCAAAACACACTTAACCTATTTCTTACTTCTAACCCTTCAAACTACTCTTATTCTGTGCTTTCCCCTCTTGGTAAATCTAACCACTCTGTGCTCTCATCTCTTCCATATTTTCTTACCCTCCACCAATTCCTCCTATTCAGCGCTGCCTTTGGCACTTTGAGCTTACCCAACGTGAAAATTTGCGTAACTTCCTCTTTGACTTCCCTTGGGATTATTACTGCTTTTGGTCCCGCAACCCTGATCAGGTAGCTCTAAAAGTTGCCGAGATCATGACTTTGGGAATGGAGATGTACATCCCCTCCTCTATGAAAACTTTCTCTCCCCCTAAACCTTGGTTTGACGGTACCTGCTCCATGGCTATCCAGGCCTGGAATTGGGCACACCGATCTTACCAAGCCTCACCTTCCGAATTAACTCACTCTACTTTTATTGCAGCTAGGAATTGCTGTACTGCTCAGATTCGAAGGTCTAAGGCTTCATAAGAAGGAAAGTTGATGACCTTAACTCCTCTCTCACTGACAAATGCTTCTGGTCCTTAGCCAAAAACTTCTGTAACTCAAGCATTCCCCCTCTCATTCGTTCTGATGGTTCTATAGCTTGATCTCCCACTGATAAAGCCACTCTCTATGGCTCTCATTTTTCTGCCAACTCTTTTATAAACTATTCCAGCTCGTCTGTTCCTCAATTTTTACCCCTTTCTAACCCTATGCCCTCCCTTATCCTTTCTTCGCTCAAAATTCATAAGGTTCTTCGCTTGCTAAAGACGAACAAGGCATCTAGTCCCAATGGTATCCCTGCAAGGTTCCTTAAGGAGTTTGCAGATGAACTGGCTCCTGAGCTTTTCCTTCTTTTTCCCCCATTCTGTCAACCAGTATCTATCCTTCATCTTGGAAGCATGCTCTAGTTCAACCTGTTCCTAAGGAGGGTGACCTCTCTATTCCTTCAAACTACCGATTTATTGCCCTAACCTCCTCTATTGCTAATGTTTTCGAAACTTTGCTCAATGCTCTCTTCTTGAAATGCCTTGAATCTAAATCACTTATCTCCAATCACCAGTACGGCTTTCGCAAGGCAAGATCCACTGGTGACCTCCTCTCGTATCGTACTCATGTATGGTCATCTTCTCTGATGAACTATGGGGAATCCTTTCTCGTCATCCTTGATATCTCTAAGGCTTTTGACAGAGTCTGTCACAAGGCTCTGTTGGCCAAACTCCCTGCGTATGGCTTTACCCCTTCTCTCTGTTCTCTTATGTCCAGCTTTCTGACCATTTTATATATATTTTTTTTATATGAGTGACACTGGGACAGGCAGAAACTGCCCTCATCAATAAAGACCCGGGCACGAGACAATACCAAGACGAAGGAAAAGAAAAAGGTTAAGGACAAGGCAGAGATGAGGTAATGTCACACAAAGGAAAACGACAGACAGAAAAAGACAGTCAAAGTACAGAGGACCCAGAGATATTGAGGACTAGGCTCTGAGATAACGATAGATCTGCTTTTTGACGGATGAAAGGGCATAAGAATTAGGAAAGACAGAAGGAGGAAGAGAGTTCCAGAGTCTGGAGGTAGATGGGAAGAAGCAGTTGCTGTACCGACCAATCCTCGAGCTACAAATCTCCACACAGTACCTGTGAGATGAGGCCGCTTGGCAGGTGTTACGCGGCCTCCGCAGTGGGGGAGGGATGCAACTTGCCAACTCATCAGAGCAGCGATGGAAGTAGTAGCGATAGAAAAGCGAAAGGGAAGATACCTTACGGCAAAGAGAGAGAAAATCCAGATTAGACGTAAGACATGGATCATTAATGAGCCTGACTGCCTTAGATTGAACCCTATCAAGAAGATAAGTAAAGGAAGAAGCACCCCAGATGTGTGAGCAGTATTCTAAGACCTCTGTAAATTTTAAGTAACTGCAAAGAGGAAAAGTAATGACGAAAACGAAACAAAACCCCAGATTTTTTAGATGAAGACTTAGAAATTTGTATTATATGATTGCTCCAAGGCAAGTTAGAGGCTATATGGATTCCTAATAGGTTGATAGAATTAAGGGAGTAAGTTTCATTAGTTTTGACGACAATAGGGTTATCAGGAGGAGAAGAAGATAAAGAGATAGCCAGAAACTGTGTCTTGGAGGCATTGAATTTACCTATATTTTGAGTGTCCCACTCATATACTCTCTGCAAATCGGAGTTAAGAGTAGAAGAAAGAGTGATACAAGATTGATTACGAGTAACAGATGAAGGTTGTGAAGAAAAGGCAGAGGAAAAGTGAAGGGTAGAATCATCAGCAAAGGCATGAAGAAGAGAGGAAGATGGGGATTGTAGAAGATCATTGATGAAGAGAAGGAAGAGAGTAGGTGAAAGAACAGAGCCCTCTGGAACACCACTGGTAACAGAGAAAGGGCTAGATGTCACGCCATCAACAATGCAAATATAAAACGGTCAGTAAGAAAACTGGAAATCAGAGAACAGAAAGAAGGGGTAAAGCCGTAGGCAGGGAGTTTGGCCAACAGAGCCTTGTGCCAGACTCTGTCAAAAGCCTTAGAAATATCAAGGCGATGACAAAGGATTCCCCATAGCTCCTCAGAGAAGATGACCATGCATGAGTAAGATAGGACTGGAAATCACCAGTGGATCTTGCCTTTCGTATGCCGTACTGGTGATCGGAGATAAGTGAGTTAGATTCAAGGCGTTTCAAGATGTGAGAATTGATAAAAGTTTCGAAAACTCTAGCAATAGAGGAGGTTAGGGCAATAGGTCGGTAGTTAGAAGGAACAGAGCGGTCACCCTTCTTAGGAACAGGTTGAACTAAAGCATGCTTCCAAGATGAAGGATAGATACTGGTTGACAGAATGAGGTGAAAAAGATGGCAAAGCACGGGAGCCAGTTCATCTGCAAACTCCTTAAGGAACTTTGCAGGGATACCATCGGGACCAGATGCCTTTGTTTTTAGCGAGTGAAGAACCTTATGAACTTTGCATGAAGAAAGGATAAGGGAGGGCATAGGGTTTAAGAGGGGTAAAGACTGAGGAACAGGTTCAATGGAATCGTTTATAAAAGAGTTGTCAGAAAAACGAGAGCCAAAGAGAGTGGATTTGTCAGTGGAAGAGTAAGCTATAGAACCATCAGAATGAATGAGAGGGGGAAAGCTTGAGTTACAGAAGTTTTTGGAGAGGTTTATGGCTAAGGACCAGAAGCATTTGTCAGTGGGAGAGGAGTCAAGATTATCAACTTTCCTTCTTATAAAGAAAGCCTTAGACCTACGAATCTGAGCAGTACAGCAATTCCTAGCTATAATAAAAGCAGAGCGAGTTAAATCGGAAGTAGAGGCTTGGTAAGATCGGTGAACCCGATTCCTGGCCTGGATAGCCATGGAGCAGGCACGGTCAAACCAAGGTTTAGGGGGAGAGAAAGTTTTTGTAGAAGAGGGGATGTATGCCTCCATTCCTGCGGTCATGATCTCGGCAACTTTTAGAGCTACCTGATCAGGGTTGCGGGACTGAAAGCAGTAGTCATCCCAAGGGAAGTCAAAGAGAAAGTTACGTTAAGATTCATGTTGGGTACGCTCGAAATGCCAAAGGCGGGTCTGAGTAGGAGGGATTGGTGGTGGGGGAGCGAAAATGGAAGAGACTGAGATCGTAGAGTGGTCAGACTTATCAAAAGGGGAAAGCACAGAATAAGAGTAGCTTGAAGGGTTAGAAGGAAAAAATAGGTCAAGAGTGTTTGCAGCATGTTTATGACGATCAGGAATGCGAGTAGGATCTTTGATATTTGCTCCAGATCGTGAGTAGTAGAGAAAGCAAGGGCCTCACTTCCTCCCACATCAGTGTGAGAAGAATGAAGCCACTCACTGTGGTGTACAGTGAAGTCTCCAATGTAGAGAACTTCGGTATGTGGGTGAGAAGATAGCAAGGACTCATGGCACGAGGACAGATATTCAAAGAAAGACGCAAACTCGGTGGAGTTTGGAGAACAGTAGCAGAAGCAAAGGAAGATAGTGGTAGTGGAGAGATAGACTTTTAGCCAGAGAACATCAAAGTCAGGAGATTCAAGGTCCATGAGCCTCGCAGTAGGAGTGTTAGTGTTGCAATATGCACAGACGCCACCTTTGGAACGAAAACGAGTATACAGACTATAGTGAGATATTTGAAATGGGTCAGTGGAAGCATGTGTAGACAGCTGGGTTTCAGATAGGAGGAGGAGGTTAGGGAGGAAAGTGGCCAAGTGCTGTTCCACAGACGAAAGATTAGAGTTCAGGCCACGAATGGTAGAATAGTGATGAGTGAAAGAAGCAGCTCTATTGGGATGGGCAAGGTTAAGGGCAGAACCATTGCTACCACCAGGCGTGTCTGCCCTCAAGCCAATAGTGGAGTCAACACGATCCCCGGAGATTCTTCGCACCCCTCTATGCCGGGTACTGGGGGCCATTAGCTGTGGACCTTCCATAAATAATAAAAATGTGAGGAAAAAAGAAAGAAAACGAGACAGATGTGGGGAATGTTGTGACTTGTCAAATGTAATGTAGTAGTTGATGGTGCAACATCTAACCCTTTCTCTGTTACCAATGGTGTTCCACAGGGCAATGTTCTTTCACCTGCTCTGTTCCTTCTCTTCATCAATGATCTTCTACAGTCCCCATCTTCCTCTCTTTTTCATGCCTTTGCTGACGATTCTACCCTTCACTTTTCCTCTGCCTTTTCTTCACAACCTGCATCTGCTACTTGTAATCAGACTCATATCACTCTTTCTTCTACTCTCAACTTAGGTTTGCAGAGGGTATCTGAGTGGGGCACTCAAAATTTAGTTAAATTCAGTGCATCCAAGACACAGTTTCTGGCTATCTCTTTATCTTCTTCTCCTCCTGATAACCCTATTGTCATCGAAACTAACGAAATTAACCCTCTTAATTCTATCAACGTATTTGGAATCCATATAGCCTCTTAACTTGACTTGGAAGACTCACATAATCCAAATTTCTAAATTTTCATCCAAAAAATTGGGATTTCTGTTTCGTTTTTGTTATTACTTTTCCTCTTTACAGTTACTTAAAATTTATAAAGTGCTTATCCATCCCTGCTTAGAGTACTGCTCCCACATCTGGGGTGCTTCTTCTTATACTTATCTCCTTGGTAGGGTTGAATCTAAGTCAGTCAGACTCATTAATGATCCTTCTCTTACTTTTAATGTGGATTCTCTCTCTCTTTGCCATAAGGTATCATCTCTTTCTTTTCTCTATCGCTACTACTTCCATCGCTGCTCTGATGAGTTGGCAAGTTGCATACCTTCCCCACTGCCGAGGCCACGTAACACTTGCAAAGTGGCCTCATCTCGCAGCCAATTTGTGGAGATTTGTAGCTCGCGGTTGGTCGGTGCAGCGACTGCTTCTTCCCATCTGCCTCCAGACTCTGGAGCTCTCTTCCCCCTTCTGTCGTTCCAATTTCTTATGACCTTCCTTCCTTCAAAAAGCGGATCTATTGTCATCTCAGGGCCTAATCCTCCATATCTCTAGGTCCTTTAACTATTTTGTCTGTCTGTCGGTTTCCTTTGTGTAACATTACCTCATCTCTGCCTTGTCCTTAACCTTTTTCTTTTCCTTCGTCTTGGTGTTTTCTCGTGCCCGGGCCTTTATTGATGAGGTCAGTTTTTTGCCTGTCCTGGTGTCACATTCATAAAAAAAAAAAAAGGCCCTGAAATGTTGATAGAACAGTTTTTTGAAAGAAGGAAGGTTATAAGAGGGAAGCTAGAAGGAGGGAGAAAGCTCCAGAGTCTGGAAGTGGAAGGAAAGTAACAGTCACTACACCATCCAATCTGCAACCTACAATTTTCCACATAGTACTTGTGTCAAGGAGAGAGCATGATTGTGAGTTGAGTATGGGTGGGCAGCAGATAAGCAAGGTAAATAAATATAAATATCTAGGTGTGCACCTGGATGAGAGAAATGAGCAGGAGATAGAGTTATATGAGAGAATAAAGAAATATAATAACATTCTTGCAATGTTATACCCGCTATTTAAGGAAAAATCAATCCCAAAAGAGTGTAAGACTACCATTTATACAATGATACTTCGACCTATATTAACATACGGTTGTGAAACTTGGGCATTAACCACCAAACCAGCATCATAGATTCAAGCTGCAGAAATGAGGGTATTGAGATTAATAAGGGGAGTTACCAGGAGAGATAAACAGAAAAATGTGAAAATTAGAGAAGACCTGGGAGCGAGCCCTCTGTTGGAGTTCATAGAAATAAGGAGACTGCAGTGGTTTGGTCATGTCAAAAGAATGCCGGATGACAGATATTCAAAAAGGTTCCTGGCGTGGCAGCCACAAGGAAGGAGGCCATTGGGCTCTCCGAGAAAGAGATGGCTGGATTGTGTGGACATAACTCTAAAAAATAGAGGAACATCCGTGCAACAGGTGGAGGAGGAAAGACTATACGCAGACAGAAGCGAGTGGAGGAGCTTCATACGTGGTCAACCGAGATAGAGAACTACCTACTCAGTCGTATGGTGAGAAAGTACTTGTGTCAAGAAGCTGCTTGGCATGTGTTATGCGGCCTCAGCAGTGGGGGATAGTGCAACTCGACCACTCATCAGAACAGCGATGGAAGTAGTAAAGATATAAAGAGAAAGAGATGAAACCTTCAGGTGAAGAGAAAGAGAACCGAGATTAAGAGTAAGGGGAAGATCATTGAGAAGTCTTATGGCTTATGTTCACGAAATAAGTATAAGAAGAAGCACCCCAAATGTGAACTTAGTGTTCTTAGCAGGGATGGATAAGACTTTAACATTTTTAGTAACTAAGATGAGGAAAAGTAATGATGAAAATGAAAAAGAGGAGGAGGAGGAAAGACTATACGCAGACAGAAGCAAGTGGAGGAGCTTCATACGTGGTCAACCGAGATAGAGAACTATCTACTCAGTCGTATGGTGAGCAAATACTTGTGTAAAGAAGCTGCTTGGCATGTGATATGCGGCCTCATCAGTGGGGGATAGTGCAACTCGACCACTCATCTGAACAGTGATGGAAGTAGTAAAGATATGAAAGAGATGAAACCTTCTGGTGAAGAGAAAGAGAACCGAGATTAAGAGTAAGAGGAAGATCATTGAGAAGTCTTATGGCTTATGTTCATGAAATAAGTATAAGAAGAAGCACCCCAAATGTGAACTTAGTGTTCTTAGCAGGGATGGATAAGACTTTAAAATTTTTAGTAACTAAGATGAGGAAAAGTATTGATGAAAACGAAAAAGAACTCCCAATTTTGTAGAAGCTGCTTTAGCAATTTGAATTATGTGAATTTTCCAAGACAAGTAAAAGGCTATGTGAATTCTTAAAATGTTAGTAGAATTGAGAGGATAAATTTTGTTGTTTTCAAAGACAATAGGGATGTCAGGAGAAGATAGAGAAATAGCCAGAAACTGAGTCTTGAAGGCATTAAATATTACCGGGAAGAGTGGTACAAGACTGATTTTGACCAGTAGACGAAGAGAAGAAATGTGGAGGTAGAATTGTCGTCAAAGGCATGGAGAAGAGAGGAGGATGGGGACTATAGAAATCATTGATGAGACAAGAAGGAACAAACTAGGTAGAGGAACAAAGACCTGTGGAACGCATCTGGAAACAGGGAATGAGCTAAATGTTTCATTGTCAAGAACCATAGATATAAAACGGCCAGAAAGAAAACTGAAAATAAGACAACAGAGGGAAGGTTTAAAGCTATAAGCAGAGAGTTGGCTAACAGAGCCTTGTGCCACACTCAGTGTAAAGCTTTGGAGATATCAAGGGTAACAATAAAGGATTCCCCATACTTCCACTAATTATGCAGCCATAATCAGTTTGGCATCAAGAGATATATTGTAGTCAGTCAGAATCCGCTCAAAATTTCAAATCATCCTTGTTTGTGAAATTTCAGAATAATTGACCCCGTCTTTCTGTGTAATATAATGCTTATAACTGCCACCTTTAATACTAAGCACAAGTGATTGCTAAATGGCCATCCCCCTCCCTCTACGCAGAACTCGTATTGCTGTTATAGGGTATGGAACTTTAACTTTGGGTGAGTGGATGTGGACTGATATTATGTAGATGACTTTTAGCCACCTACGTATCAATTATTCTGACCCATTTGTGATCTTCCTGACTCAAAATGAAGTTGAAAGCACTTAGAAATATTTCCTCACATTCACCTTCTATCAGATGGTTTGATTGCAGTCCAGCATATCAAAATGGTTAGTTTGGTGAGATGTACATTGCTGTGGTTATTTCCTCTCTTTCACGACCATCCTGTTGCAATAATGGACTTTTGTTCTCTCTATTCCACATTCGGAGTTGAAAGCTTGGTTATTACAAATGCTTTTTTTAATTGAGCTCCTAAGCTTGAAATGAGCTATGCATTTAATCTTTTGGCAAGGTGATTGCCAGGATCATTCTACTATTGGAAAACTTCTTTACCATTACAGAGAATTTAAAGTTTCTGCATTATCCCTGTCTGGTGAAGGATTCATTGACATTTGGAATTAAGTCTTTCTGTACAGTTAGAATTATTGAAACTTTGTTTACCCATCTCTCCTTAGATATATTGAAGGCTGTCATTCTTCTGAGTGACTTCTTTTTGATATGCTCATCCCTCATCCCATTTATCATCACCTTCCTAGAAACCCATTTCTTTTTGAAAAGGTTGTTAATGTGACTTCTTTCTGGCATGCTTATCCTTCTTTCCAGTTATTACCAACTCCCTGTGGACCCATTTCTTCTTGAAAAGGTTGGGTGTGATTTTTTCTGGTATGCTTTCTGGACTCATCCCTTTATGAAAAGGTTGGTAGTGTGACTTCTCTGGTATGCTCATCCCTCATTCCAGTTATCACCAACTCCCTGGAGACCCATTCCTTTTTAAAAGGGTTGGTAGTGTGACTTCTTTCTGGTTTGCTCATTCCTCATCCCAGTTATCATCAACTCCTTGAAGACTCATTCCTTTTCGAAAAGGTTGGTAGTGTGACTTCTTTCTGGTATGCTCTATCCTCCTCCCAGTTATCATCAACTCTCTGAAGACCCATTCCCTTTTGAATAGGTTGTCATTGTAACTTCTTTCTTGTATGCTCATTCCTCATCCCAGTTATCCCCAACTCTGACGACCCATTCCTTTTCAAAAAGATTGTTAGTATACCAACTCCCTGAAGACCCAATCCTTTTTTTTATAAGGTTGATAGTGTTTTGTGCTTTCGGGGTTTACCTACCCCTCTATGCCTCATAGATTGCATATGTTGATCTTTATATATTCTCCTTTTCCTTTGCTGAGATATGGAGATCTTATAGAATGCCAACTAACTTACATTCAAAAATCCAGTCGTATTGATGCTTAAGATATTTAGTTTGCTTGTATAGTATATTTATTTTTTATTTTGTTATTTTCTTTCTAGTAAAATCATATTAAACACTTACAATATAGGTTCTTGAGGAGTTTCCCTGGTAATAATATTTACTGTGTGATATTTTCTGATCAATGGTAAGAATGGAATAATATTCACTCGTATATGTGAAATGTTTACAGGAGTGACTTTGATACAAATCAGCCAGAGAGAGGGATTGAAGTGACATCGTGCGTGTTAAGCTTGGCTTTTCATCCCCAGAATCCAGCAGTTTTATCAGCAGGAACATTCAATGGTAAGGAGTACTTCATATCATCAAGGCTTTTTGTTTTTATTTATTTTATTACAATAGTAGCAGTTTAGTGGCCACTGTGGTTGAGCAGTAATGATTGCAATTTTTTGTCAGGTTGAGGATTCACAGCCCACCATGGTCTGAGGTTAGAAGGGAATTTACTCAGGGTAACAGTCTCTTTTCTAAAACCAAAGTCCTTAGAAAGTAGGCAAAGTTGTAGCCCTTATTAGAAAAGGGAGTCCTTGACGTAAAACTAAATTATAATTTTTTTTTTTATGAGTGTCAAACCGGGACAGGCAAAAACTGCCCTCATCATTAAAGGCCCAGGCACGAGAAAACACCAAGACAAAGGAAAAGAAAAAGGTTAAGGACAAAGCAGAGATGAGATAATGTTACACAAAGGAAAGTGACAGACAGAAAAAATAGTCAAAGTATAGAGGACCTAAAGATATGGAGGATTAGGCCATGAGATGACGACATATCCGCTTTTTGAAGGAAGATAGGTCATAAGAATTTGGAAAGACAGAAGGAGGAAGAGAATTCCAGAGCCTGGAGGTAGATGGGAAGAAGCAGTCGCTGCACCGACCAATCTGCGAGCTACAAATCTGCACACAGTAAGATAGTAGTAATTTATTGAGGCGACCACTGTTGCGTAGTGGAAGAAATCTAGGATAGGGAGTTGACGGACCCATGTTTGAGCCACACCGGGGCAGTAGGAAGGGCATTCAGCCTTAATTTTCCCAGCTTTGATCTGTTTGTGTCCACCCCCAAGTAGTGACCAATAGTGACAGTTAAAACAATTAAAAAAGCAGTTGCACCAGATTGTGTCTCTTCTTTCATGATGATTGACATCTATACTGGTGGCAAGAGCAATTATTGAGTATGATGCTATAAAACATCCTTTGATTAAATTTTAACATGATTGTTGCATTTTGTTTTGTAGCTCATAGATTGGTCGGTGCAGTGACTGCTTCCCATCCACCTCCAACCTCTGGAACTCTTCCTCCTCCTGTCTTCCCCAATTCTTATAACCAATCTTCCTTCAAAAAGTGGATCTATCGTCATCTCAGGGCATAATCCTGCCAGATCTCTAGGTCCTCATTACTTCGACTATTTTTTCACCCTGTCCTTTTCCTAATGTGTATCACTCTTCTATCTCTGCCTTATCCTTAACCTTCTATTTTTTTTGTTTTAATGTTTTTTTCTTCCCCAGGCCTGATGAGGGTAATTTTTTTGCCTGTCCCAGTGTCACACTCATAAAAAATAATTCTAAGTCACGCTTCCTTTCATATAAAAATTTCAATAAACCCTGGAGAATATTCTTTTATGTACATATGCAAGATTTAACTTGCAGCATTATCCAGAATGCAGCAATAAAGTCCTTAACAACTCAAAAGGAAAAAGCATTTCTATTGTATGTTATTTGAATGAGGATTTACTTTACACTAGTTTAACACTTAATCTTAAGAACTAAATGTTTAACAATTTTACTCATTCAGTTAGTACAATTTTTGCTAACCGAGTGAGAACTTTACTTGCTGTATCAAGCATATATTTTCCACAGGTGAGGTACTGGTGTTCAATTTATCCCATTCAGAAGATGTCACTCCCATAGCCAGTGGTGAATGTAGCGGCAGTGTAACGGCTCTTTCTTGGCTGAAAAAGTTACCTGGTGACTTGCCCTATACCAAAGCCCCTAATGCAATTGTTACTGCAACGAGTAATGGCTATATATTTATTTGGGGTCTCAGCTTGACAAAGCAAACATTGCAACTAAAATCAGGGTAAGTTATGAACCATTTAGTATAATACAGTCATAGTGTGAGCTGACTTTCTGTATGAGGAACATGCATAATTCTAAGATTTTTTAAAATAATGTCAAGTTTCATCTGACGGGAAATTTATATGAATTTTGAAGGTAATTTTACGTACTGAAAGTGTTCATTCAATTAATGAGATCTTTGAATCAGAAATATTGCATGTTGGGAGGTATAGTATTTCTCTTACAGTCAGATTATCTGAGATCCCCAACTCCTGGGAACAGTGTCAGTAGTTAGACCTTGATACATCATATTGTAATTTTTTAACTGTCCAACATTAATGATATTAATGTGTTCTTTGATCTGTATGTGACAAGAAATATATCACATGCTCATATTATTTTATTGCTGATACATAATCTTTTTCTTGAAAGTTTGTCTTCACATATACCATTTTTTTTTATTAATCATTACTTTTAATCAGCTCCTTGTAAGCCAAGAAACATTCTTCTGCAGTGTCTCATGTGATATTCTGTTGGGTCTTTTTCTTCCATTACTGCATTCTTTTTGTATATTGCTAGAAAACTATGGATGATAAAGTCATGTGTAGGACTTGGGGACTTGAATTAATGAAGAAATCCCGGATGAGTTTTTCGGGAAAACTACCTGTGAAGGGTGACAGCTTGATCTAAGCCACTTGGGGTACCGGGGAAGTTTATTTTCATTATATTTATTCATATTGAAGTAGATATCATACTTGAAGGCTAGGTGGAATGAAGTGAGTCAACCTGTTAACTAATACAACCCACTTTATGTCTTCTTTTTAGATAGTGTTTCTTGACAGATGATCCAGTTGTATGTCACATGCTTCCTTTTTTTATTAAGAGCTAGGACTGTGCCTTCTTTCAAAGAACTGCTTTTGGCTGTGCAACTGTTACCCTGATTGAATGCCCTTTCTAAGCTCAGACTGTGACGCGTCTCAAACCGACGACCTGATAAATCAAAGTTGCGAGAGCTGCCAACTCAGCCATAGCATTATCTTGACATATGATGCTTGTAATTAGAATACAAACTATTTAGAAAACGGACATACCTGCAGCTTGTAAATAATTTTTGACAAATATTACGTCTAAAATATAAGATTGACTACATAAAAAGGGATCTTACATGATTAAAGATCTACAATGGAGACTCCTGATATGAAAAAATTTCTACCAATTTCACTCCCAATAAAGATTAGTGAATATGCATACCAGAATAATCTGTATTCAGTTTCTAAAGATATACCAAAACTCTTTTTCCATCTGTACTCAAAGGCCAAAATCACCCTTAATTGGGGGATAGACAAGTCAAAACACACAATCCCTTCTCCTAAAGATCTTTCAATATCAACTTTGTTTCAGTCTGTGCTAATATATCCATGAATCTTATAATTGCTAGAAACCTTCCCCCTTTTACTCCCACTGTTGTCACTGTTGCATGTTTGGAGACATATATACTAAGGTTTGGTTGGAGTTTACATACCATTACCATCATATGTCTTGACTCTTGGTAGTAAAAAATGTACTAACTAGATATTCCCAGTCCCTTCACTCTTCTCCATTTTGCAAATTTTTATGATACGAGATCACGAAGGCAATATTACTGCAGGAGAATGAAAGAAAAACCTCTTGAGGGATTGAGGAAGACAAAATTAATTATAAGAAGCAGACAACTCTCAATTCTTGACTTGGATAGAAGCCACTCATTTCACAGTCTTGAGTAGATTAAAAAAAAAACATTAACTTAAGCTTCTTATATATTCATTAATGCAATTATTAAGTTTGTTGTATGGCATATTATGTCTGTGTCAATTCCAATTGTGGGGGTGGACACAGATTAGAGCAGGAGAATTGATGCTGAATGCCCTGCTTAGCACCCCGTGGAGGGCTCAAACACTAGTCTGTGTACCAAAATTTATTATAAATAAAATAATGCACCAGATTCTAAGTGGCTAAGTAATAATATCAGTAACCTGATGAAGAATGAAAATAATGCATTCATTTGCATGAAAATGGGATATGGAGTTGCAGATCTGCAAGTTTCAGTAAATTTCTTATGCATCTAAGAAAACGAATAAAATATATGAAAAGAGGGATATAGTTAACTAGCAGACTTCACCAAAGAAATCTATAATCTGTACAGGTAGTTTCCGACTTAAAATGGGGTATGGTACGGATTTGTTGTAAGTCCTATCATTGCGTCAGTAGTACAGTTGTATATAGGGACTGGAATGTAGTAAACACAAACAGTATTTAATCATTATATCATATGATTGTGTGCTTCGCATGCACGAGGTCGGCAGATAGGTTCCCGTCCAAGGCTGAGAGTTTAAACCAGCGTATCTCAACCGGTGCACCCTGAAAGGTAGCCAGGTGCACCCCAAGTTAATGAAAGAGTAATTTATGATTTTTTTTTATATAAAAGAAATAAGTATTCTAATAAAACTACATATAGCACGTGGCTTCCATGTCTGAGTCAAGTCTTTGTCATTTAATATTTAAAACTGGATGTTCATTTCCTTAATCTTTAAAAAGGAATGGATAATTCTTTCCCTTTTCCCTTCCTCAAGGGATTTAAATTGGTCATTCTCTCTCTCTCTCTCTCTCTCTC
>JAXCGZ010004087.1:0-80000 GCA_037179515.1 Halocaridina rubra
AATAGAATAAAACAATAAATTACACAAAACTAAAGAAATTTTACAGAATTTCAAAGTATTGAAAATAATCAAAGACAACATGACGATGAGTAAGAAAATTGGGAATAAAACTATATATATGACAAATAGAATAATTATATACAAAGTACACATGGAAGTTCAACAAACTCTGATACTGATAAATTTACATTTAAGATCTGTCCAATATAATTTAATTATTCTGGAAATGGAAATAATAAATGCCCTCAATAGAGAAAAGAAAGCTACAGCAATATACCGTAACACACAAAGAGTTAGGAATGTATATCAGGCTCTGGAAATACGTACAACATAATATGTGTTGTTGCTTTGCCCTAAGCTGCCTGGCTTAGAAGCCCCAATCCCAAAGGAAGGCTCATGCCGATATGTATTATTCTCACCTGTGGTGCTGCACAT
The DNA here is from genome assembly GCA_037179515.1 of Halocaridina rubra. Taxonomy (NCBI): domain Eukaryota; kingdom Metazoa; phylum Arthropoda; class Malacostraca; order Decapoda; family Atyidae; genus Halocaridina; species Halocaridina rubra. The sequence goes on from JAXCGZ010004087.1 coordinate 436, forward strand.
ATCATGAATCTAAGATATGCCGACAACATTCACTAAATGAAAGGTAACAGTTGTGATGTAGACACTGAAAATGAGATTTTAATACTGTACTTAATGAGCCACAAAGAACCTAAATACTTCCAGTAAACTTATGTACTTTGGAGGAGGTTGGGATGTGACAGAAAAAGCAAAACTGTACACAAGAGGTAATCGCCCAATGACCGAATCCTCTACCAGGGTCTCATGCCTGTGAGGGGCAGGGATTGGTTGTGGAAGTCTAGCCTCTTCTGCTGCTCCTTCCAATATCTCTCTTCCCTGTGAAGAGTCCACCTGGCCAATTTATAATGCAGGGATCACTCAGTCCTTCTGAGCTATCAGAGGAGGCAGGATGATTCTGTCAATGATGCGCATCCAAGATGTAACACATTACCTCATACAATCACACACATTACAGAAGTCACACTACTTAAAACCATATACACCAGCAACACAGCAAACACTCCCTGAGATTTTTGCGGGAACATCAGGGATCGACAGTGGCATTCCCTGGGGAATCTCACTTGTTCGGCCATGAAGCATGGGGAGCAACAAAATAACTACACATCGGAGAGCATTATAATTAAACTATAGAGTAGATAGACAGGAGAAATGAGGCACATTGAGAGGGGTAGCTTGATGTTAAAGACTGGTCTGTAATACCACAGGATCCAAGTCTGATTCCAGAACATTTAGTAACAAAAAAATATAGATTTTCATTTATTTATGTATATGACATGGGAGGAACAACAACTTGGTGCTATATGTCTCCTAGTTCATGCGATCTCAGTGAATGCCTGAATACAATGAGTACACTAAAGAAAATTGCAGGCCAAGGGTGGGTCCTCTCAAATCAAGATTATAGGCAGACGTATGTCAGTCTCATAATGCAAAATCTCCTCCTAAAAGGCAATTGTGAATGCAAGTATGAATCTGTGCAGAGTATAAGGAAATCTGAAGTACGAGGACATGACGGTAAACCACTCTTCAAGTGCATTGATAAGGCTATTTGTCGTTTTAAGTCTCACTATTAATTCCCATAGTGGGAGTGAACCGAGACAGATTGGAGCTGAGGAATTAAGGCTGGATGACTTTCCTAACACCCTGCGGTAGGCTCGATGGTGCATCTGAAACTTCCAGAGTCAAATGTTCTAAGTACTGCTCAACCACAGTCTTCAAGAGAGAAGAAAAGCTTGCAGAATAAGTATAGCAAGAGAAACTGAAGCCAAATGAAAGGAGAAAATATCAAAGTATATATGAGCAAGAACTTTTGGCTAATGCTTTTCATAGGTTTCAGTTAAGACAAGTGATTCCCAACCTTTACAGTAAGAAATCGACCATCTGAATTAATGCAATCTCTATGATATTTTACATTATGGTGTCTCTATCCTGACGCTATGAGGTTTACTACGATATCTTTCTCGTTATTTTCACTTAATTCACTACATTTTAACATGAACTGTAATTTACCTAGCTATGGAAAGTATGTAAATGATAGGTACCAAATATTCAATTCAAGAAAAACTTTAAAGAAATGAAATCTTATCAACAAACCTTCTACACTCATCATGAATACCTTATAACCTATCCTATTTTACATTAGGCAGGCACACTCTAAAATCATAACTAATGCCTTATTCATAACAATATATCTACATTGTAAACATCTCTACACTTTCTGTCTGAGATGGATCTGTGGGATCAGAAAAGAGTTGCAGTGGTTCTGCTTTGACAATCGAGCCCTTTCCATGCAGACCATCAGACTCAAAATTTTCGTTTCCCATATGTGAATGCTCTGCGGCAAATTGGGCATATTCGTCATCTAATTCGTCATGGCCAAAGTGAACTGACTGGAAAGTAGAGGAATCCGATGTTGATGCAGATATTGATGAAGCACCGTTCGTAGTTATTGTGCTCGTGACTGTTGCAGAAACTACGTCCCGACTGTCACTTTCATATTTTGAAGACGATGGTGTGGACTGTACGAGACTAGTGGCTGTCTTTGTTGCACTTGTACAGGTAGTGTTATTTTCCATGACAACTGGAATAGCATAATATACCCCTGTGGTTGCCGAATCCTCTCCAGCTACAAGAATAGTTGTACTGCCTGGTACATTACCACCAAGCTGATCCATCTGCTCAGCAACCTAAATTTTGTTGGGATTACAGAACTTCAATTATGATTAGGTAGTGAAATTTTACTATAAGGTAATGAAAACCTTATGAAATATTCTCAGTCAATAGAGCTAATATTTCTAAAATAGTCTGATAGAAATATACTAATATCTGCTGTAACATTATATTTTTCACAGAAATTTGACCATATCTATTTTGGGATGTAACTGCAATGTACTTTGCAGCAATCCATTATACCAGTATTCACTATCTAAACTTTTGCTAAATGTAATATTGCTTACTAACCTTAAAAGCCGACTCTACAATATTAAGTTCCTCTTGATCTCTCCTTTTTGGAGCTTCATCTTCATTATCTTCTACTTTAACATTTGCAGTTCCAAAAGTTGAGTCAGCATCACAGTATGTAGTCGTTTCTGCTGACACTGTACGAGCATTTGATAGTTTTGATGCTCTTCGACTCTGTCTTAGTCTACCTCTGCTTGTTCGAGAGATTTTTGAGGTTGTTTTCGTGGGTGTTGACGAGGTAGTTGATGTAAGCTCTGATACACTAACTTTATAATAATTCAAACCAGGATCGACCTCTTTAACTACCGGCGGAGGTAATTCTGGGATTTTGCCTTCTTTTCTTAATTTTGCCACACACGACTTATACTGACTATTGGTAAGGCCATGAACAGAGCTGTAATGGTCACGAAGACCGGCTCGACCATCCAACATAGTATTGCAAATTCTGCAAGGCGTATTTTGAATTTCCTGCATGTTATGCATTGTTCGTAAATGAGTTCTTAAATGAACCTTTTGGACGAAACCCTTGTTACAGTGTTCACATTTAAAAGGTCTCTCACCAGTATGAACACGCACGTGCATTTCAAGCTGGCCCTGACTAGGGAAGTTTTTACCACATATGTAACAGTTGAGACCACCATCTTCCATGTGCATCCTGACCATGTGCGATTTTAGAGAGTCCGTCCTTGTGAAAACCTATTCATGATGAGAAGCAAAATGCATGTAACTGATACTTACGATTACTGTATGACTGATAATTTGTGATTATCAAACAAATCTTTTTACTTATCTGATAGTATAATTATTCAGCCTAATGTGCATACATGTACAACTAATTATCATTCAATAAATACACCTGTGAGCAAGAAATTTATATGTAAACAATACTGAAAAGTAAGAGAAGCAATTTTTGACTTGCCTTGAAACACACTGAACAGGTAAGACTGCTGGATTCCTTATGCCCCGTAAGCAGGTGATGATGCAAGAGGTGACGCTGCGGGAATATCTCTTCGCAAAAAGGACAAGGAAAGTCTTTCACTTCCAGGTGAGATTTCATATGCACACGTAATGTTGCAACAGAGCTGTAAAAAAAGAAATATGTTTTATAAAAAAGAAATATGCTTCATGTTTTTCAAGAAGTCCCTAATCATATGGGGGTGGGTACATATATGGGGCTTTGGGGGTGGGTACATATATGGAGCTGGGGAATTAAGGCTGGATGCCCTTCTTAATGCCTTGCGGTAGCTCGTACCCACTTTAATTACTTCCTGACTAATGCACTCTACCACATAGCCTCCTCCTCCAATAAATACAATTCCACTGAAGTTAGAAAGGTGACCACAACTAATAAAAGCTGAGGCATAAGGGCTTCATCATATACTACTCAGCCTGTCCTCTTCCATCACTGCTCCATGCCACACACACACACAAATATATATATATATATATATATATATATATATATATATATATATATATATATATATATATATATATATATATATATATATATATATATATATATATATATATATATATATATATATATATATGGGCTATTATCCCACTGTTCATTTATTCCTTATGTTGGCTCTAATAATATGCAAGAAATATTGGGATGGAATTCTAATCCCAAAAAAACTGGGATTACTATATAAATGTTTGTTGTGCTTGTTTGCCATATCAAGTACTACTATGAATCCCCATTCTTAGTGGGGTGTACAAAGATCCTGGAGGAGGGGAAGTAAGGTTGACTGCCCTTCCTAATGCCCAAAACTGGGCTTGAACACAAGTGTGTCATTTCCCAAGTCAAGTGCTCTAACAATAGCACTACTGCGGTACATTGGGATTAATCTAAATTTTTTTTAAGTTTTTAAGTGCCAATATTAGTCCCCATTTTAGGGGTGGACATAAATGGTTGAAGCTTTTTATTTTTTTTTTATTTCGTGTGCGGGGTGTGTGTGTGTGTGTGTGTGTGTGTGTGTGTGTGATTACCTAATTGTGTTTACGGGAAAGAGCCCAAAACTCGTATCTTCCCGTCTCCTCATCGGTTCCATTTTATACTTAGTGATACTTATCATACCTGTCCTTAAAACTATGGATTGAGATAGCATTAACTACCTCCTCGTTTAGCGAATTCCAATTATCAACTACTCTTACACTGCAAAAGTATTTCCTTACATCCTGCAAAGAAGTTTTCGTATGAAGCTTCAAACTATGACCTCTAGTTCTAGAGCCAGCCATATCAAAATATCCATCCCTATCCACTCTATCATAACCATGAAGGAATTTAAAGACTGTCACCATATCCCCCCTCAATCTTCTAGCTTCGAGTGATGGTGTGTGTGTGTGTGTGTGTGTGTGTGTGTGTGTGTGTGTGTGTGTGTGTGTGTGTGATTACCTAATTGTGATTACCTAATTGTGTTTACGGGAAAGAGCCCAAAGCTCGTATCTTCCCGTCTCCTGATCGGTTCCATTTTTAGACTTAGTGATACTTATCATACCTGTCCTTAAAACTATGGATTGAGGTAGCATTAACTACCTCCTCGCTTAGCGAATTCCAATTATCAACTACTCTTACACTGAAAAAGTATTTCCTTACATCCTGCAAACAAGTTTTCTTCCGAAGCTTCAAACTATGACCTCTAGTTCTAGAGCCAGCCATATCGAAATATCGATCCCTATCCACTCTATCATAACCATGAAGGAATTTAAAGACTGTCACCATATCCCCCCTTACTCTTCTAGCTTCGAGTGATGGCAAGTCTAATTCCCTCAGCCTCTCATCATAACCGAGAGTGCGTATTTCTGGCACCAGTTTCGTGGCATGTCTTTGAACTTTTTCAAGCTTAGCTATGTGCTTTTTCAAGTGCGGATTCCAAAAGGGGGCTGCATATTCGAGTTTTGGCCTCACATAGGTTACATAAATATTTCTGAACATTTCCTTGTCCATGTGCCTGAAGGCTACCCTTACATTTGATAAGAATGCATATGCTGCCCTTACTACGCCATTTATATGTATTTCTGGAGACAAATCTGCCAATATGTTTACTCCTAGATCTCTCTCATTTTCTGTCTCCTGAAGCTGTACTCCAGCCACCGAGTAGTTAAGCTTGGGCCTTCTTGCACTTGTACCCATTCTCATTACCTTACATTTTGAGGTATTGAATTTCATTAGCCACTTTTCTGACCACTCATGCAGATTATTTAGATCCTCCTGAAGTTCTCTACCATTGTTCTCGTTTTTTACTTTCTTCACAATCTTTGCATCATCTGCAAACATATTCATGAATGAATTTACAGACTCTGGTAGGTCATTTACATATACAAGGAACAAAAGTGGCCCTAAAACTGAACCCTGTGGAACTCCACTACTAACTCTTCTCCATTCAGACACTGAGTGTCTTACTCTAACCCTCTGTTCCCTTCCTTCTAAGTAAGTTTTTATCCATTCCAAGACATTTCCACCTATTCTAGCCATTGATTGCAGCTTCCTAATAAGTCTCCCATGTGGAACAGTGTCAAACGCTTTCTGGAAGTCTAGGAATATGCAATCTGCCCAACCCTCTCTTTCCTGTAAGATTTGGCTTACCTCATCATAAAATTCTAATAAGTTTGTTACTGTTGATCTTCCTTCTCTGAAGCCATGTTGCCTCACTGACAAAAAGTTGAAGGATTCCAAGTGAAGAGAGATATGTTTCCTTAGTAGTTTCTCCATAAGTTTGCAAACTATGCTGGTCAAGGAAACTGGTCTATAGTTCAGAGCCGTATCCCTCCTTCCCTTTTTGAAGATAGGTATCACATTTGCTTGTTTCCAGCATCTTGGAATCTCCCCCGACTCCAATGACTCCTTAAATATGATACTTAGTGCCACTGATATTGTGTTTGCGCATTTTTTAAGCACATGAGGGGATATGTCATCAGGACCTGTAGCTTTATGAACATCTAAATCCATCAGCGCCTTGCATACCTCTGTGGCTGTAAGGTTGATGTTCTCTAATACCGGCCCTTGAGCTTCTATCACTGCAATCTGAGGGGGTGGGGTATTTTCTACTGTAAATACTGACTGAAACTCCTTGTTCAATTCTTTGCAGATCTCTTCGTCCGTCTCAGTGATGCTTCCATCCGCTCTCTTTAGCCTTAAAACCTGTTCTTTTACCTTCAGTTTTCCTCTGATAAAGCTGTGGAAAAGCTTGGGATTTTCTTTAGCCTTCCTGGTGATGTCCCTCTCATAATCTTTCTCTGCCTCTCTCCTTTTACTTAGGTAGTCATTTCTTGCTCTTTTGTAGGTTTGCCAGGCATTTATGTTTTTTCTCCTCCTATACCTTTTCCAGCATTTGTCTCTCCACTCCTTAGCTCTTTTACACCCATTATCGAACCATTTCTCTCTGGCATGAATTACACCTACTTTGGTGACAGGTATGCAGCAATCTACTATCTTCCCATATTTCTCACAAAAGATGTCATACATTTCTTGTACAGATTTGTTGTAAAATAAGGTTCTCCAGTCAATAACTGCAAAAAGCTCATTCATTTTGATGTAATCTCCTTTCTGATAGTTCCTCCTCATGTCCTCAGTGCCTCTACTCTCAGGAAGAATGTCTTCAATGATATACTCCATCAACAACACACAGTGGTCACTCTTTCCAATTGGTGGTTCATACTCAATATTTTCAATATCCAACACATTATCTGTGAACACCAGATCAAGTAGTGATGGCTCATCCCCACCCCTGGCTCTTGTTGGTTCCATTACATGTTGGTGTAGGAAATTCCCTTGTACGCAATCTAGGAATCTTGCCCCAAAGGAGTCCTCACCACTGTGTGGGTCAAGATTTATCCAATCTATCTCTTTATGATTAAAGTCTCCCATAATCAAAATCCTACATTTTTTCTCCCGCGCCATGTTAACAACTGAGTTTATGACTTCAATCGTACCTATATGACTTTCCTCATAAATTTCAAGCCTATTTTGGTTCCTTGGTGGGTTGTATACAACAGTTATTATAATGCTCTCTGACCCAGTATTTATGCGAGCAACAAGAAATTCCCTGAACTCACTTTCTATAGCCAAGTTTATCTCTTCAGCTTGAATCCTCTCACTTATGAGCAGTGCTATCCCTCCACCAGTCCTCTCAGATCTTTCGACCCTTAGTATTCTGAAGCCCTTAGGAAAAACTGTGACACTGTTTATGTCCTCACTCAACTTAGTCTCTGTAATTGCTACTATATCTGCCTTACTGTTGTGAATCCTATCTTTTAATTCTACTGCCTTACCAGCTAATCCATCAGCATTTGTGTATAACAATCTTAATGAGGCCCCATCCCCTGATCTTCTGTCATTATCTTCTTTATCTCCCCTTTGTCTGGAAGTATTCCGTAACGAAAATTTTTTTTCTCTTCCTCATTTCTTTCATCATTTAACCTTCTTGCCTCTTGCAACAAGAGAGAGAGAGAGAGAGAGTGTGTGTGTGTGTGTGTGTGTGTGTGTGTGTGTGTGTGTGTGTGTGTGTGTGTGTGTGTGTGTGTGTGTGTGTGTGTGTGTGTGTGTGTGTGTGTGTGTGTGTGTGTGTGTGTGTGTGTGTGTGTGTGTGTGTGTGTGTGTGTGTGTGTGTGTGTGTGTGTGTGTGTGTGTGTGTGTGTGTGTGTGTGTGTGTGTGTGTGTGTGTGTGTGTGTGTGTGTGTGTGTGTGTGTGTGTGTGTGTGTGTGTGTGTGTGTGTGTGTGTGTGTGTGTGTGTGTGTGTGTGTGTGTGTGTGTGTGTGTGTGTGTGTGTGTGTGTGTGTGTGTGTGTGTGTGTGTGTGTGTGTGTGTGTGTGTGTGTGTGTGTGTGTGTGTGTGTGTGTGTGTGTGTGTGTGTGTGTGTGTGTGTGTGTGTGTGTGTGTGTGTGTGTGTGTGTGTGTGTGTGTGTGTGTGTGTGTGTGTGTGTGTGTGTGTGTGTGTGTGTGTGTGTGTGTGTGTGTGTGTGTGTGTGTGTGTGTGTGTGTGTGTGTGTGTGTGTGTGTGTGTGTGTGTGTGTGTGTGTGTGTGTGTGTGTGTGTGTGTGTGTGTGTGTGTGTGTGTGTGTGTGTGTGTGTGTGTGTGTGTGTGTGTGTGTGTGTGTGTGTGTGTGTGTGTGTGTGTGTGTGTGTGTGTGTGTGTGTGTGTGTGTGTGTGTGTGTGTGTGTGTGTGTGTGTGTGTGTGTGTGTGTGTGTGTGTGTGTGTGTGTGTGTGTGTGTGTGTGTGTGTGTGTGTGTGTGTGTGTGTGTGTGTGTGTGTGTGTGTGTGTGTGTGTGTGTGTGTGTGTGTGTGTGTGTGTGTGTGTGTGTGTGTGTGTGTGTGTGTGTGTGTGTGTGTGTGTGTGTGTGTGTGTGTGTGTGTGTGTGTGTGTGTGTGTGTGTGTGTGTGTGTGTGTGTGTGTGTGTGTGTGTGTGTGTGTGTGTGTGTGTGTGTGTGTGTGTGTGTGTGTGTGTGTGTGTGTGTGTGTGTGTGTGTGTGTGTGTGTGTGTGTGTGTGAGACATCCGGACAGGCAAAAGCTGCCCTCATCAATAACGGCCCGGGCACGAGAAAACACCAAGACAAAGGAAATTAAAAAGGTTAAGGACAAGGCAAAGATGAGGTCATATTACACAAAGGAAAATGACAGACTGAAAAAGTCAAAATACAGTAGACCTAGACATATGGAGGATTAGGCCCTGAGATGATGATAGATCTGCTTTTAGAAGGATGATAGGTCATAAGAATTAGGAAAGACAGAAAGAGGAAGAGAGTTTCATAGTCTGGAGGTAGATGGGAAGAAGCAGTCGCTGCACCCACCAATCCATGAGCTACAAATCTCCACACAGTACCTATGAGATGAGGCCGCTTGGCGAGTGTTATGCGGCCTTGGCAGTGGGAGAGGGATGCAACTCGCCAACTCATCAGAGCAGCGATGGAAGTAGTAGCGATAGAAAAGGGAAGATACTTTATGGCAAAGAGGGAGAGAATCCAGATTAGAAGTAGCAGAAGGATCATTAATGAGTCTGACCGCCTTTGATTCAACCCTATCAAGGAGATAAGTATAAGAAGAAGCACCTCAGAAGTGTGAGTAGTATTCTAAGCAGGGACGGATAAGACCTTTATAGAGTTTAAGTACCTGTAAAGAGGAAAAGTAATGGCGAAAACAAAGCAGAACCCTCATTGTTTTTGGATGAAGATTTAGAAAATGTGATTCCTCCAAGACAAGTTAGAGTCTATATGGATCCCTAATATCTTGATATATACGGTGGAACCTTGACCTACGAAAGCCCCCGCTCACGAACAAATCGAGCTACGAACACAATTTATGAAAAATTTTTGCATCGGCCCACGAACAACCCTAGAGGTACGAACCCGCACACACACATCTGCCCGGGCGACCGCGTGTTTCCTTTCAGTTCTGCATTGGTCCCCATGTTGCGTAGTTCGTTCGTTATTCTTTCGTTGTATTTTTCCATTGTTTTTGCATTTTACGTTAAGCTAGCCTCATTATGACTCCCAAGATTGATACCCTTCCTATTGCTCTGGGATAGGCTCAAACTCTGGTTCGTAACCTCTTGAGTCGAGCATTCTAACTCTACACTGTGGCAGTTCCCAGGATAAATATATAAATAAGAAGATTACAGTGGTGACCCCAACCCACGAATGCCTGTACCCACGAACAAAATTTTGAAAATATTTTTATCCCAACCCATGAACACAAACGCATTGGCCAAGCCACCACGTGTCCCACTCGCCCGCTCTAAGTTTTGCATTGGTGCCCGCGCTGTGTGGTTCGTTCATGATCTGATCATACTTCTTGCTTTATTTTTCATTGTTTTACTTTTCATATAGCCCTTATTATTGCTCCTAAGAAAGTTAAAAGCGTTAGTGATATTGGCGTCAAACAACCTAGATCCATAACAGTGGAAACGAAGAAAGAAATAATTTCTAAATATGAAAATGGGGTTCGTGTGTCTGATCTCACCACACAGTATAACATGGCGAAATCGACCATCTGTATTATTTTAAAGAATAATGAGATATTAAAAGGCGGCTGACGTGGCTAAGGGAGTAAATATATTAACGAAGAAAAGGTCACAAGTAATAAGAGAGGTAGATATATTATTATTGTTGTAGATAAAGGAAAATAGCTGGTTGGAGATAGTATTAGCCAGGCAATAATATGCGCTAAGGCTTTGCAAATCCATCATGATTTAGTAGTGAATTCTTCAAGTTCTAGTGGCACTAAAGATGAGGATTTTAAAGCCAGAAGAAGCTTGTTTGAACACTTTCGTCACTGAACTGGGATTCAAAGTGTCATTAGACATGGAGAGGTGGCTAGTTCTGACCAGAAAACAGCGGATTCCTATGTGAAAGAATTAGCTGAATTTGTCGAGAATGAAGGTTATATCCCGCAACAAGTTTTTAATTGTAATGAAACAGGGCTCTTTTGGAAGAAAATGCCCAAAAGAACCTATATAACCTAAGAGGAGAAATCACTGCCTGGCCACAAACCATGAAAGGCAGGCTTACACTTTTATTGATCACTAATGCTAGTGGGGACTGTACGATCAAGCCTCATTTAGTTTACCACTCTGAAAATCGGCATGTTTTTAAGCGCAATAACATGTTGAAGGCTAGCTTTCCAGTAATGTGGAGGTCAAATCCAAAGGCTTGGGTCATGCAGATTTTATTCCTAGTGGTTGACTGAAGTGTTTGTGCCAGCAATGAAAAAATATCTTGAGGAAAATTATTTGCCAAGTAAGTGTCTCCTCATAATGAATATTGGTCCTGCCCATCCTCCAGGTGTGGAAGATCTCGCTATACATTACAACTTCATTCAAGTAAAATTTCTGCCTCCCAACACCACTCCTATCCTCCAGCCCATAGACCAGCAGGTAATTTCTAATTTTAAAAAGTTGAATACAAAGGGTCACCAATGACACGGATTTGACCCTTCGTGATTTCTGGAAAGACCACTCTAATATCCTCCACTGCATTGGCCTTACTGAAAAAGCATGGAGGAAGGTCTCAGCCAGGTTGTGTGACTGATAGAGACTTTGGGGGCTTCAAAGCAGGAGTTAGCTATTCAAATTGTTAATGAAATTGTGGCCACAGGCAAAAATGATAAGGATGTGGAGGAGCTGTTGGATGACCATAAAGAAGAACTTACCACCGAAGAATTAGATGAGTTGCAACATGAACAGGTGAAAATTCTCTCAGAGGAGCAGTCACCGGAGGAGGGGTATGAGAGGGAAGAGGCATTCAGTGAGAATTTAAATAAATTTTTAGTAAGTGGAATGATGTGCAGGCTTTTATTGAGAATCATCACAAAGATAAAACTGTGGGCAATAGAGTAGTGAATATGGTAAATGACAATGTGATGAATATTTTTAGATTATTTACCAAAGAAGAAAAAGACAAATTTCTCTGGTTGTTTCCTTGTCCCAGTAGGCAGGGAAGCAGCTTCCAAAAGGAAAAAGAAAGAGAAAACACCAGAAATAGAGCCTGCATCAGAAGAGTTCCATAAGTTTTTATGGAAGGGGACTCTCCTTCCAAAATTTAATCCCCCTCCTCCTCCACCACCATCCACGTATGCCAGCAACAATCATCCACAAAAGTAAATACAGTACTGTATTTCTATTTTAATGTGATTTATCTTTTACAAAGTATATTGCATATAACTTGTGTTATATTCCATGTTTTTAATGACTTGAAAAATTTTAAAATTAATATTTGTGGTGACCTGGATCAGATTAATTGAATTTACATGCTTTTCAATGGGAAATTAAATCCAACCCACGAACAATCCAACCCAAGAAAACTTTTTGGGAACGGATTAAATTCGTGGATTGGGGTTACCACTGTATATATATATCAAGAGGCATATTTTCATGTAAACAAATTAAATGGGGCTTCAAGTGAAAGCAATACAAAAACAAAAATAAAACAATATTACGAAAAATTTTAGAGAAAAATTGGAGTTTAAAAAAGATAGAGCTATCTAAAAATGGTGAAAGTGTTCCTTAGGAAATACACATGGTTTTCCGTTAATATAAAACAATATGTAAAATATTCTATACATATGGTAAAATATACATGATATTCCATTAGAATAGCATACTATACACTCATTTAGTACATTCTAGAGCAGTGGTTCTCAACCAGGGTCCATGTAATATTCCTGGGTTCCACAGGCAAAATATAACAAATTGGGGGTCCACAGTGATATTTTGGTGGCCCATGAAGCAATTCCACTTCAGAACAGTTTTTATTACTAAAAATAAAATTCCCATTGTAATTTACAGCATACTGAAATAAGTAGAGAATATATAAGAATGATTCTTTCTCACTTTATTTCTTTTATAATTCCTTTTGACCTCTCTACTCACCCATCGGTCATTGGCAAGAAAAAACGAAGGTGAAAATCTATTATCTTTTCTCAGGAAGCAGGTGTCGAGCTTTAATGTTTATTTTCAGGTCTCCGACCTTTGAACGGCAACGACAAAGGTCAAAGAGACTGCGCTTATCGAGGAAGGATTAATGGAATTAAGATCTTCAGTAGCAGGGATGATTTCCGGTACAATTATTAACTCTCAGTGCCTATAAAAGTCGACATGACCAATAAAACTGAAGTGAACTGTTTTTGGCGTCAAACAGTTCATTTCAGTTTTATGTTGAACTCCATGGTGACAAGGTAAGAGATATTAAAAAGTTCCTAGTACAAACATACTTACGTTAATTTTTGCATTAGATTAGTTTTCATTCAAAATAAGGTCTAATCTTTTACTATTTCTTTGATTTTTAATATAATCCTTTTACTTTTTATTAGTGAAAAATAAAATAAACTTCTTTTGTCGAATAGCTATGAAGGGGTCCACCAAAAAAAAAATAAGGGAAAAGGGGTCAATGGGTAAAAAAAAGGTTGAGAACCACTGTTCTAAAGTAAAGTGAATGATAATTTCATCAGCTATACATTGACTCTGTTAAATATTTACCGGAATTCTTTACCACATTCATCACATGGTACACCAGGTCCTTCATCTGAGTTCCTAGGTTGACTCCTGCGACCTGGTTTAACGTTTTCATAAACCATTTCTTTTGAAGGAAAGTCCATGACCTGAAAAGAGATGGTCTCTGCTTATATAATTTACAAAAGGTATATCTGACTTGAGATCCTTCTAAATTGCCCTGTGGTGGGGGGAATTGTGGCAGAATTTCATCTCCAATGAGCTACCCATAAACTCCTAAGTAAGTACAAGTACATATGAAGAACAATAAAATCAAAATCAAGCATGCCATTTTTTCAGTGCAAAATCTTGCCAGTTTGATCCATATATTTCCATATTTAATATTTGTAAGTTAGGGATCCATAATGTAAGTATGAGACTATCAATCCCCATTATGGGGGCAAGCACAGACCGAGTGGAAATGGTGAATTCAAGCAAGACGTCCTTCAAAATGCCCCATGCTGAGCTCAAACACAGTTTGTGCCTTCTCCCTGCACTACCGCAGTCCCCTGAATTACTTCCTATATAAAGTTAATACTGTAATACAATACCTCCGAATTTTTTTAAATTTTGCTTTTTACCTTACAAGCAATTTAAGTATAGACACACCCCAAGTTGGGAACGAATTAGGTTCCAGAAGTCCGTTAGTAAGTAGAATTGTTCGCAAGCTGTGTTTAGGTAAAAAAAAAAATAGTACTTTACACCACATACATATGCATTACTGTACAGTACTTAGTCGTAGGCTAAAGACATTTAACTTCTAAATAAAACAAAGTATACAGTATTAATGAATATTATTATGTTAATAATATATTTTGTAAGTACAGTACTGTATATATGTTGGCTAAGATCATAGAGGACTGCAATTATTGCACAAGGATCCAGGACCCTTTGTTTCAGATATCCCTGTTGAAGAGAGTATTAGAAGCTTCTTCTCCCAAAGACTTAATAGATTTTCTCCTGAAATGTCGTCAACAATGAAGTACCTTTTCCTTGGAATATAAGCTGAAGACACTTTTCCAGTAAAGTGTCCTCAGCTAATATTGTTTTTGCATTTGGTGTACTACACTGAAGCTTCACCAACATATGAAATACCCTGAGATATCTTCACTACCATTTAATTTCTATCAACCTTGGAAAAGCATCAAGGCAGAGCAAGTACAGGTAAATCTCTGCTGACGACAGTTTTCTGAAAAAATATGTCTGAACCTCTCTGGAAGTGGAACTTCCTAGTCTTCGTCTTTGGAAGAAGAATCTCTCTATCACTTTCTTCAACAAAAATCAGGAACGATGGGTGCTGGAACCTTGTGTAATAATTACAGTCCTCTCTGATGCTTCTATAATATTAATGAAGTATAATACAGTAAAAATAATGTAATAAACAGTACAGTAATACATACATTAATGCATCAGTAGATAATGAGTAGGTTTTTGTTTGTATCTGTGAATGTTCATAACTCAGTTGTTTGTAACTAGGGGAGCTTCTGTATCTATCATTCTACAGATATCAGAGAAAAAGTCTGCTCTATTAGTTATGAAAAAATGAAAACAACATGCTTCTGCAGTATCAATGGTGATCTGATTCTCTTAGAGGTCACCATAAAGGCAAACAAGCAAAATATCTCAAATTAGTAATTATTTACTTAAAATATTCTCTTCAAATCCCAACTTAATTTGATGATAACTGAGACCTTGCTCCATATTCCCCTGTGTACTATAAAAGTTGATTAAATGGGGAGGAGTGAGGAGACTAGGAATCCAATCCTTTATATTTTCCTCCCAAAAAGAGCAACGTTTTTGTTTTTTGGAGCTGAAAAGTTCCTGGCTTTAAGGGTATCATTAAAGGGTAGAGCGGTTACCTTTACATGGGAGGTAGGAAAACTATTTAGAAGATATGCAAAAACGCATGATGGTATAAAATATATCCAAAGGAGCAGCGGAAATCCATGGCGAGATGAAGGAAGTCTTAAAGTATGACTACCCTCCATACTCTACAATGAAATCTGGGTGTCAAGGTTTCAGAAGGGTCATTTTGAGGTTACATATGAACCCCGGTCAGGACGGCCAATATTTGCAACCACAGAGGACAAAGCAGATGTTGTGCACATCATGATACTCGAGAACAACCAGATTACAGCTAAAATCATAGCTGATACTAGGGATTTCCCACAAAAGTTGGCCACATCATCCACAACATTCTGGACATGAGAAAGTTTTCTGCAAAATGGGTGGCTAATTGCCTAAATGTAATTTAGAGGCACATCAGAGTGACGACATCAAAGGCAATTTTGGACGGTTTGCAGCAGGGAAGGCTGATTTTATGACTCATTTATTCACCATGCATGAATCTTGGCTTCATCACTATGATTTCCAGACCAAGCAGCAATCACTGGAGTGGCGGCACAGTGGTTCACAGTATTCCCTGATGTTTCAGACTAAGAAGTCAGCTGGAAAGATTTTGCCTTCAGTGTTCTGGGAGAAAGACAGAGTACTCCTCTTAAAATAGCTGCCAAATGGTTGCACCGTCAACTCAAATTACTAAATGTCTCTGTTGGACGAACTAAGTGAAGCGTTGAAGCAGAAACACCATAAAAGGCTGAGCCGTAATGTCCAGTTTATGCAGGACAATGCACCAGCACACATTACACATGAAACTCTACAGAATATACAAGACTCTGACTTCGAATTGGTAGACCACCAACCTTACTCTCCAGACTTGACCCCCTACAACTATCACCTCTTTCCAAAATTGAAGAAACGTCTCAAGATAACGAAATTTCACTCCGAGTCGGAAGTGAACACTGCTACAGAGGCCTGGTTGGATGCCCAACTTTCCGAGTTCTCTTTTCAGGGCTTAGAAACACTGAAGGACCACTGCAATGTGTGTGATCTGAGAGGGGTATATGTTGAATGAAATCATAATTAACTGATCCTCGTGTATTTTATTTTACCTAAAGCCAGGAACCTTTCAGCATCCCCTAGTACATGGATAGATAAAACAGAAAAATCACCAGAAATAACCACCCGTGAGTACATATAAAATAAGCTAGACCAGAAATATACAAGAAATGAGAAAATATGAAATAAAGTAAAAAAACACACCCAAAAATAATACTTAAGTGAAAACGAGTTAGAAAATAACACACTAAAAATAATAAATAATACCGTATGTGAAAACGAGTTAAAAAGTAACAACCACAAATACTACATATGTGAGGATATACATAACAGTGCTAAAACAAAGAGAGAGACACAACACCCACATATAACACAGAAGTAATTAAAACTTACTTCATCCTCATCACCAGATAACTGCTTGGAATAACAAAGGGAAAAAAATAGGTTGTTAGTATTCATAAATGTATATGCTCTAACATCATCAAAATGCAGAGATATGAAATGCTATCGTATATGTAATGTTGAATACCCTCCAAAATCCTACGCAAAGGTAAATAAACCCAAAACTTGCAAGGTTAGGTTAGGCAGGACTGAACTGGACTGGGTTGAGTTGGGTTGGGTGATTTGTAAGTATGAATAACTCCAGAGCCACCTGGGGTTACTCTCCTTTGCAAGATCCGAGTTACCAAATATAAATCATAAATTGATACTAAACTCCTAGAAAAAAAAAAAGCATTCACCACCCATTATAAAAGAATCAGAACTTGCAAAGGACAGTAACCCCAGGGTGCTCTAGGGTTATTCATATGTACAAGGCAAGTCATCCAACCTAACCTAACCTAAAAAAAAACAACCCAACCAAACCTAACCTAACAATTTACGGGGTAATTTAACTTTATATGGGGTTCTCGGAATACTCTTCTTTAGAAGACACCAAGAATCTTAATACTATATACATCATGCAAATAATTTTTCATAAGTAGTTTTTGAAATCTTGAGGCAAGAAAAAATGACTGAGATAGAGGACTGACTGCTTCCTCTTACCTAACTCCCTTCACTCATGTATACGATACATTATTATTATTATTATTATAAGCCTAGCAACAAGCCCAGCAGAAAAAAGTCCGACTATAAACCAGACAGCTCCAATAACATAAGCAACTTGGCGAGGAAGACGAAAAAGAGAAGAGAAAAAGTAATAAAATTCCATAAAATGGTACAATTCAGTTTTGTTAAACTGGAGTTATTTCACTATATTTTCTAAAATTAAGCATCAATGGAATACTAGTGTGGAATTTTCTCCACAGACACAAAATATCTTCTATTCCTTTGAAAAAAAAAGTTCAACCAAATGTGGAGTGCTTTCTTCATTGGCAACAACATTGTTATGGCGACAAAAGGCAATAAATATATAAGAAAAAAAACATTCAAGTCTTACATATAAGAAAAAAAAACATGCCAGTCTACAAATGCTCAAAACCTGTTAGTAAGCATATTATACTACACTTAACTTTACAACATGTATGCATTGTACCAGAAGTCATATATGTCAAGGTTATTATCAATGATCAAAATAGGCAACACTCACTTGTTGTTTATCTGGAAATTCTACACATAAATGTTTATACAAAAATACTGAAATGACAATGACATATGCCCAATGAAGCTGCAAATCCAGCCGCAACTGTGACAGAACTAAAGAGGCGAGGCTTCAGCATATGATTCTCTTATCCTTACCTTTCCCATTAAATGAATAGTGCCCAAAATAAGTCCCCATATTTCTCTCAGCCATCTATTGTCTGTTTGCCGTTTTATGGGAGTGGATACAGACAAACTGGAGCAGGGGAATTAAGGTTGAACACTTTCCCTAACAGCCTGTGGTTGGTTCAATTGTGGTTCTGTCACTTTCCGAGAAGAATGCTCTAACTACAACACTCCTACGGTCCCCCATTACAAAATATATATATATATATATATATATATATATATATATATATATATATATATATATATATATATATATATATATATATATATATATATATATATATATATATATATATATATATATATATATATATATATATATTATATATATATATATATATATATATATATATATATATATATATATATATATATATATATATATATATATATATATATATATATATATATATATATATATATATATATATATATATATTAAGAAATCATCTTTACCTCAATCATTTCTTCTTCTTCATCTTCATCCTCTTCTTCTTTTGGTGTGACTACCTTCTGACTTTTCTTGGGTCTTCCTCTCTGCGCCTGCAACAAAAGACATACTTAAAATTAAAGTCAAAATGACTAAAGCTAGAGGAGTGATGAAAGTAATAGAAAGGTTTACAAGTGAAGAGAAGGGGCATCTACACAAAGATAAGGGACTGTGCATTACATTTTTCGTACTGAAGTGGGGATTTTTAATTTTACAACAGCTGAAACTCCTAAAAGTACACCACTCATATCTACTGGTGTACTAACAGCCTGACCTAGAGTGGCAGCATCTACGGCTTGGGTTCACCCTCTGGAGATGCAAATCAGAATAGGATGCCAAATAACTCAGAAGGAAAGTAATGATAGGGGTTAAATTGCCACAAGCAACCCCTGCACCTCGTGAGGCATGAAAACCATAAAGGCCTTCCTTAGGAACTCAGGGTTGTTCAGCCAGGTAGTGTAGGAATCAACAAGGCATACCCACTAATGATAAGAAAGAAATAAGTGAAGTAAAGCAGGGAAACTTTAAGCATTGCTACAAAAGATGCTGAGGCAATGGCATAATATTAGTCTAATAGCATGTAGAATATGTAAGAGTTAGAGTTATTAAAATAACTGATTAAATTTTTTTTTTATTTTATTGTTTGGCTGAAGCCACTGCCTCCATCCCCACTTGAGGGGAGGGACGCAGTAATAAAGTGGCAGTGTGTGCTAGACGAGAAACAACTAACGTGGGTTTGAACCCACCATAGGGAGTTAGGAGGGGCAGCCTTTATCCCATAGCTCCAACTAGTCTATTTCCACCCCCATCCTGATAGGAACAAAATGTGACATAAAATGGTTTGGCTGTAGCAACTTTTGCATGACTGTACAAGAGATGATACCATGTGTTGGAAATAGTATGAATAAAAAACTTAAGTCACTGTCAATAATCAATCATTAACAATAACCTAGTTATTCGTTATTTATACTTTGCCAGCACATGGTATCATCTCTTGTACAGTCACAGTAATAGTGAAATACTAACCACAGTTGCTACAAATAAGGAAAAAATGAGTAAACTGTTATTATATTTGCACAAAAGATCTGTATAACTAACAACAGTTATTTTAGAATAGGTAAAATTTACCAAACAGATATTTTGGAAATGGTGAAAACTGGTAATATTAACTACTTACTTGGATTTTATTATTTTCTTATGAGTGTGACACCAGGTCAGGCAAAGAAAATTGCCCTCATTCGGCCCGGGCACCAAGAAAACATTTAAAGACAGGATGCAAAAATAGCCAAAGTAATGAAGTTCTACAAAATATGGCAAGATTGCACCCTAAGATGATTATTAATTAGTCTTTTGAAAGAAGAAAGGTCATAGGAGTTAGGGAGGACAAAAGCCAGAAGAGAATTCTAGAGTATGGAAAGGTCATAGGAGTTAGGGAGGACAAAAGCCAGAAGAGAATTCTAGAGTATGGAAATGGAAGGAAAGAAGCAGTCATTGCACAAACCAATCCGTGAACTACAAATCTTCACACAGTACCTATGTAACGAGGCAGCTTGTCATGCGTTACAAGGCCTTGCCAGCTGGGGAGGGAAGCAACTCACCAACTCAACAGGGCAACAATGGAAGTAGTACCAATACAAGAGAGAAAGGGATGATGCCTTCCAGCAAAGAGAGAGAGAGAGTCAAGATTATAACCATATTCAAGATTGTTGATGATCTGAGGGTCTTAGATTCAATCCCATCAAGGAGATATGTGTAAGAAGCATCCCAGATGCGATAGCAATATTCTAAGCAGGGATGAAGAAGACCTTCATAGATTTTTAGTATTTGATATGAAGAATAGTTATGACAATAATGAAACAGAACTCCCATTTTCTTAGATGTGGCTTTAGCAATTTGAATTATGTGATTCCTCCAAGACAAGTTTGAAGCTAACTAAATTCCAAATACAGGGAGTCCTAATATAACGTCGTTATGAGTTACATCATTACGAGTTTACGTCAAGGGCTGCTTAAAAAAAGAAAGAAAAAACTTTTTCTTTTCTTTTTTTAGGTTCATCCATTTATTTTTCATTGTTATATATTCATACATTTTTATTTGTTTAGCTTCCCATACCCTTCCTGGTGGCACTCTAGGGGTTAAAAGTTGAACCAGTTGAAGTAGCCAACGGTTTTTTCATAGATGACGATAAAGAGATGTGTACATATTTAAATGAATATTTCTTATCTGTATTTACCAATGAAAACTTGGAATATATTCCAGACGTAGAATACATATACACAGACCGTCCTGATAATATACTTAGTACAGTAAACATTACGAGGGAGGATGCAATAAAAGAAATAGATAAATTAAAGGCTCGTAAATCTCTGGGACCTGATGATATTTATGATTGAGTATTAAAGAAGTGTAAGGCAAGCTCAGTTATCCACTAACTGCACTATTCTATAATTTAATAAAATTAGGATTGGTACCCAAGGAGTGGAAATTGGCAGATGTGGCACCAAATTTAAAAAAGGAGAATGGGTTCAAAAGAAAAACTATAGAACTGAGTTTTTTCTTTTTAAATTCAATATAATTTTTCAATATAACCAATTGTATATATAAAAATAAATAAAGAAAGCCATGAACTTGATCAAAAATGAGATACTAGTGTAATATTTTTGTTTGTAAGTGCGTTTTGTATCGAATACAGTAGTTTTATTTTCTATAGATGATGTATTGATTGTTCTTTTGCCTTTCCAGACTCAGCTACCTGCCCCTGTCTCGTCAGCAGCTGACATAGCAAGGTTTCTCCTGATAAGCAAGTCTCTCTCTCCCTATGTAAGCACACCACATGAGTGCAGTATACTGTACAGGTAATATTTATAGTTTTGTACTATACAGTAACACAGTACAGGTATGGAAGTGTAATATAGTACAGATATTTTTATGTATATAAGTTGTTTTATTATATTGTACAGTACATGTATACTGAATAGTATCTGTATATTATGTTAATTTTAAAGTTTAGGAATAGTATAAAGATTAGCTTCAGTAATTTTTTAAGAACCATTAGGAACACAGGATCCCCTTAAAAAAAAAAAAAAAAAAAAAAAAAAAAAAAAAAAAAAACTTTTAGGGACCAATTTTTTTTTCTTCTAGGGACCCAAATTCGAATACAAGTGAGTTCCGACATATGTCGATTTTTGACTTGACCCGCCTGTCAAGAATGGAACCCTGACGTTATATGAGGCCTCCCTGTATGTTAATATGTATAAGGGGATAAATTTTCATGTTTTCGAAAACAATAGGGCTACCAGGTGTAGTAAAAGATAAAGAAATAGCAAGACACTGACTTGGATGCATTAAATTTTACGAAATTTTGGGGTTCCCCACTTAGATACACAATGAAAAATGGAGATGAAAGTTAAAGAAAGAGTTACAGAAAACTCATTTGAGCAGCAGAAAATGGTCGTGAGAAGGCAGAGGAAACATGAAGGGTTGAATGGTTGGTAAAGAGGAGGAGAAGAAAGGAGAATGGGGACCTGAGCAGATCACTGATGAAGAGAAGGAACACACTATGTAAAAGAACACAACCCTTTGAAGCATAAGAAAATGAGCTAGATGTGCCGTCAACAACCACAGATAAAAGGCAAAGCGAAAACTGGAAATCAGAGATTAGAGGGAAAGAATAGTCATAATAAGGAACTCTGTAAGAAGCTTTGGAAATACCAAGGGTTATGACAAAGGATTCCAAATAGTTTTCAAGAGAAGATAACCACACGAGTAAGATATGACTGGAGGCCACAAGTGGATCTTGGAAGTCATATAAGCGATCAGAAATAAGCAAGTGATATTCAAGGTGTTTCAAGAAATGAGAGTTAAGTAAAGTTGCAACTACGTAAGCAATAGCAAAAGTTAAGGCAACTGGTTGATAGTTGTAAAGAATAGAATGGTCACAATACTTAGGAGCTCAATGAATTAGAGAGTGCTTCCACGATGAAGAACTGAAACTGGAAGAGAAAATGAGGCGAAAGAGATGGTAAACTACTTAAGGAACACTGCCTGAATGGTATTGAATTCAAATGCCTTGTTTGTTTTCAGAACATAACGAGTTTTATGGACGTCAAGTGAAGAGAGAAAAGGGAAGAGCCTAGGGTTAGAAAGGGGTGAAGTATGAGGGTACGGTTAATTGGAATTACTTTTGGAAGATGGCAAAAAATTAGAGCAAAATAGTGGCCTAGTCAGTGGAAGAGCAAGCTACAGAAACATCAGAACAAATGATAGGGGAGAGCTTAGGTTACAGAAGTTGTTGGAGAGCTTTCTTGCTAAAGACCAGAAATATTTTCCAGTGAGAGAAGAGTTCACACAATTAACTTTCCTTCGAAAAGGAAGCACTAGACACTAAGATCAGAGCAGAGCAGCAATTTTTAGGTGTAATAAAAGCAGAGCAAGTTAAATCAGAAGAAAAGGCTTGATATAACTTGCATGCCTGATCTCTGAGCTGAATAACCATGGAGCAGGCACGGTCAAACCAAGGATTAGAGGGAAAGAAGTTTTGATAGAGGAGGGAATGTACACTTACATTCCCGATATTTTTATCTCAGCAACTGTTTGGGCTGCCTGATCAGGGTTCCAGGTTCTAAACCAGCAGTCATCCCATAGAAAATCAAGGAGAAGTTACACAAATCACGTTGGGCACCCTTGCAGTGCCAAATAGGGCGCTGGGTAGGAGGGATCGTTGGTGGGGGAGAAAAATTGGATGAGACTCAGATAATAGTCTTCATAATTGCCAGGTGGGGAAAATACAGAACATGTGAGTAGTTTGTAGGATTAAAGGTAAAGAATAGCTAAGGAATGTTAGCTGCATGATCAAAGTGATCGGGAGCAGTTGTAGGATGTCTGACAATCTCTTTTAATCATGTTAGACAGAAAAAGTAAGAGCTCCTTTCCATCCACATCAGTGTGAGTAAAATAAAGTAAATTTGTTTGTAAGTTGTGTTTAGGTAAAAAAAAAAAAGTACTGCACAGGACATACAGTTCAGTACTTGGGCTAAATACACTGCACTACTACATTAAACATATAGAAGAAAATATTAATGAATTTTAATAAATTAATAATAATGTAATAATACAGTGCAGTACAGTAATACATACATTAATACAGGTGGATAATGGGTAGGTTTTTATTTGTATCTGTGCATGTTCGTAACTCAGATGTTCGTAAGTAAAGGAGCTTTTGCATAGTGAAAAGATAGATCTTTAACCAGAGAACATAGAAAATAAGAGAGTATAGATCCATGAGTCTTGCAATAGGTGTTGACATTACGGTACGCACAGAACCCACTTTATAAAGGAAATAAAAGTTAATAACGACATTTACTTTTGTTTGGGATGGCGGAGGTATGCGTTCAATTGTAGGGGGAAGTTCCATGCTGTCATCTTCATCTTCGTCAACTTCAACTTCCTCATAAACAACTTCTTGCACTATTAGTTTCTTCCTGTAAAGCAAAATTACAATAAATAATATTTTCAAAGTGATACCATATTAAGGAATTTTCATACTCAAGTAACTTTCAAAACTGAAAAGAAATATAAGACATACACTCTCTCTCTCTCCTCTCTTTAGAAAATGAGAGCTAAGCTCCTTGAAGCAATTAACACTGAATGGATTTGACAATTTTGACAACAAAAAATTATTCAGTCAGACTACAAATTCAACTCATAACAATAGCTGGAAGTGAGATAAATAGTTTAACACTAGCGCATGCAAAAATTTCTTCACACGCAGAAATAAAAGTATCTCCTTGGTATGGACTCCAAGGTCTAGGATATACTAATTCTGTCCTTGTAACTATCCATTTCTCTCTCTTTCTCTTCTCTATTTTCAACAAGATGCCATATCCCACTGAAGCTAGCAGGGTGGTAAAAATTAAGCCTTTAAAATTGAAGCCCATGCTCCTCCTTTCTTTAAGCTGCTTTGCCATTTCGGTGGCAATGAAAAAAAGGTCATTCAAGGAGGAATGGATTGGAAAAAAATATATATATATATACAGTGTTACCCCAGTTATTCGCGTTTTTTGGTTCGCTTTCTCACTCTATCGCGTTTTTTGGGGGGGATAAATTATTATTTAATTTCATGGGTATATGCAAAAATATTAAAATACTAAAAAAAAAAATTCTCAGTATTTTAATTTTTTAAATTGAAAAAAACATATTTCATTATCTAATAGATAAAAAAAAATTATTTCCCAGCCTACGAATAATAAAACAGTAAAAAATAGTAAAAAACATAAATGTAGATAGATAGATAGATAGCTAGATACGTTTATTGACCACCTCTTTTGAAAGTACAGTATAATCTTTACAAAAGGAATATTTGGTCCAAATTACAATGAATAAATACAATAGATTTTGTACAATCATCAAATAAGTAGATGAATTTTAAATTAATATACATTGTACTAATAACTGAATGATATACGTACGTACAGTATAACTCACAGTATTGCATCATACGAAATAGTGTTCGATAGCGTACAATGTATTGGGGTCGCAGCTACGTGAGCTAGCATATATATTTATATTTCCAGTAGTTTCATGATTTTATTGATAAAAAAAACGTATTTATTAGCCTAAGAATAATAAAACAGTAAAAAACATGAATACTAACAGTATTGCAACATGTAAAATACGATACCGCTATCAGCGTTTTGGACAAAGACTCATTCAGTCTAACTCACGTTTTGCTTGTGTTCGATAGCGTACAATGTATTGGGGTCGAAGCTACGTGAGCTAGCATATATATTTATATTTCCAGTAGTTACATGATTTTATTGATAAAAAAACTGTACTTCTTAGCCTAAGAATAATATAACAGTAAAAAATAGTAAAAAACATAAATACTAACAATATTGCAACATGTAAAATACGATACCGCTATCAGTGTTTCGGACAAAGGCTTCCACCATCTTCCATTGTCTCGCCTCACTCGTGTGCGCCATTCATGTTGTGCTTCTTATTATTAATATGTTTTGCTTGTGATTTTTTTACTCGCATATTTTAACCTTTGCAATGCCTCCCAAGCATCCTTCATCTTCTAAGGCTTCTTGTAGTGAGCCTACGCGGCTAAGGAAAATGTTAACCATTGTAGATAAAGTGAAACTCTTAGATATGTTGAAAGAAGGAAAAAAGTTTGTGGATGTCGGCCGCTATTTTACGTAAACATAAAAATTATTGTAAAATATGGAACCTATGTATGTCAAGTCATCATCACCTCATTCATGGTAAGTTTTCCTATCACTTTCATAAAAAAATTACATTGCTTGCTGTTATTTATAATGTAAAGGGTGTTTTTTTAACAGTACAGGGAGGGTTTATACAGTGTAAACGTAAAAATACATTAAAATATATATGTACATATAGGCTGATCCTACTCCGCGAATTTCCGGGTTCGCGCCGGGTCCCGGAACCGAACTACCGCGATAAGTGAGGCAACACTGTGTGTGTATATATATATATATATATATATATATATATATATATATATATATATATATATATATATATATATATATATATATATATATATATATATATATATATATATAGTAATCCCTCGCCATATCCCAGTTCATCTATCGCGAATTCAGTGCATCGCGGTTATTTTGGTGATTTTTTTCTGGGTATATGCGAAAATATTAAAAAAAATAAAAATTTCAGTATTTTCATTATTTTATTGAAAAAAAAATTTCATTATTTTATTGCTAAAAATTTTTTTTCCCAGCCTAAGAATAATAAAACAGTAATAAATACTAAAAAAACATAAATTTAAACATGTAACTCTGCACCATAGAAAGTACAATACCGGTATCAGTGTTTCGGAAGACCCAAAGGGTCGCACCTACGTGAGCTAGCATATATTAAAATTTCCAGTAGTTTCATTATTTTACTGATAAAAAAATGTATTTCTTAACCTAAGAATAATAAAATAGTAAAAAATAGTAAAAAACATAATTACTCACAGTATTGCACCATGTAAAATACGATACCGGTATCAGTGTTTCAGAAAACGAAAAGGGTCGCACCTATGTGAGCTAGTACATATTGATATTTTCATTATTTTATTGATAAAATAAAGTATTTCCTAGCCTAAGATTAATAAAACAGTAAAAAATAGTAAAAAACATAAATTTAAACATATAACTCACTGTATTGCACCATGTGAAATACTGTACGATAGCGTACATGGTATTGGCGTCTTGGAAAACGCAAAGGCTCGCACCTACGTGAGATAGTTCATGGAATGCTATTGGCTGAAAGGGTGGGAGACGACGAATCACAAATTTGTTTTTCTGTATGTTCTGTAGCATGGGGTCTGATTGGCTTTTTGATTGAAGCTTGGTTCTCCCACCATCTTCCGTTGTCTTGCCTCACTCGTTCAGTCTAACTCATATGTGCGCTGTACGCGTTGTGCTTTTTAATACGGTATGTTTGTGATTTATTTTATTCACATTTTTCAACCTTTGCAATGCCTAGCCAAGCATCTGTCATCTTCTAAGGCTTCTGGTAGTGAGCCTAAGCGGCAAAGGAAGATGTTAACCATAACGGATAAGGTGAAACTGTTAGATATGCTGAAAGAAGGAAGAAGGTTTGCGGATGTCGGCCGCCATTTAGGCCTCAATGAATCTACTGTTCTCTACATAAAAAAGGACGAGGCAAATATCAGGAAAACAGCGACTATTTCATTTAATAAATCAGCGAAGAGGGTCGTAACACCCCGCAATAAGATAATAGTGCGGATGGAATCTGCTTTGGCCCTGTGGATTGCTGATTGCAGAAAGAAGAACATCAGCACTGACACCAATATCATACAAAGGCGAAGAAGCTGTACGAGACATTCGCTGCAAACAAACCCGACGACGACAGTGGCGACCATGACGAGGAGGAGAGAGAAGATATCGACGACCCATAGCCAGGACCCTCCAGCGATTCTCCACCGAGGAAACAATCGTTTCTTGCAAGCAAGGGATGGTTTGACAAACTTCAAAAACGCTTTGGCCTAAAGAGCGTTTCGGTTCATGGCGAAGCCGCCTCTGCGGATACAGCTGCAGCTGAAGATTATGTCAACAACGACTTCAAGAAAATTATCACCGAAGGGGAATATGCTCCTGAGCAAGTGTTCAACATGGATGAGACTGGGTTATTTTGAAAGAGAATGCCGTCTCGCACTTTTCACTTCAAGGAAGAAGCTAAAGCCCCGGGATTTAAAGCGCACAAAGACCGAGTTACCCTCATCATGTGTGGGAATTCTGCGGGCTTCATGTTAAAGCCCGGGCTTATCTACCAGTCAAAGAACCCTAGGGCTTTGAAGAATAAAAACAAGAATCTGCTGCCAGGGTATTGGATGCATAACCCTAAGCCCTAGATCACGAAAACCCTCACATCCGACTGGTTTCACCAATGCTTTATCCCTACCGTCAAAATTTATCTTGCAGAAAAAGGACTTGAATTTAAAGTCATTCTTTTGATGGATAATGCTGGTGGTCACGCAACTAATCTCGAATATGACGGTGTTCAAGTAGAGTTCCTGCCACCGAATACGACGTCACTGATTCAGCCTATGGATCAAGGCGTTATTCGTGCGTTCAAGGCCCTCTACACACGAAATGCCCTGGCGAACCTGGTTGAAACCATGGATGTGGACAAAGAATTCTCAATGAAGACTTACTGGCGTAATCACACGATTGCTACATGCCTTCAAAATATTCAGAATGCAATCAAAGAGATGAAGCCAGCCATAATCAATGCCAGCTGGAAGAAATTGTGGCCCGAAGTCATCTACGACTACAAGGGATTCGCTCCTGATGAAGTCCATAACTCGGCAGATGCGAAAGCTGTGAAGTTGGCTGCATTGCTAGGAGGAGAAGGCTTTAAAGATATGACTCACGAAGACGTGAATGAACTGATTGACTGCCACTCACAGCCTTTGACTGATGAAGACTTGGAAGAAATGACAAAATAAGCAAGGGAAGAAGAGGAAGAAGAACAACCAGAGGAAACACACGAAGAAATCGAAGAACCTGGTCTTATACTCAAACGTCTGGCAGCCATGTATGAACACGTGAAAGCACTCCAACAACTCTCACAAGAACATGATGATAATATGGTTCGTTCAGAGACCTTCTGCAATCTTCTCGACGATACCATGATTCCTTACAAGACCATCTTCCAACAAAAGAAGAAACAGTGACAGCAACTCCCCATTACCATGTTCTTCGCTTGCAAAAAGCATCCGTAAAGCTGTTATTGGCTGCGGAATAATTTCCTATGGAGTCTATAAACATCATTACCACCTCATTCACGGTAAGTTTACCTATCACGTTCATATAAATTTACACTTGCATGCTGTTATTTATAAAGTAAAGGGTGGTTTTTTAACAGTGCAGGGAGGATTTATACAGTAAACGTAAAAATAATTGTAATATACCTATGTATATGAGGATGTCATGTCATCATCACCTCATTCACGTTAAATTTATCGCGGTCGGTCCCGGCACCGAACCCCCACGATAAACGAGAGGTTACTGTATATACACACAGTAATCCCTTGCTATATTGCGATTCACCTACTGCGAATTTAGTGCATCGCAGATTTTTTTTGGTGAGCAAATAAAATAAATAATAATAATAATAATAATGATTGTGACAACAAGACGGGCCAAAAAATAATAAAATAAAACAGCTTTTATCGAGCCTAGGCATGAAGAATACATAAAGTAAAGAGAAACAGAGATGGAGAGTGTAATGACCTGTCAGATATGAAGTGTTAATGAAAGATGTGAATGAATATCCAAGAATGTTCAGTGTAGCTGGTGCCATGAGCCAACCTACTAATGGATACATGTTGTTTATATTATATCGCAGATTTTCTGGGTACAGTATATGCTATTTTTGAGCACGAGGATGCAAACGTTTTGCCGCCTCCGTATCAGCTGATGCACACTCGCACACTATTTCCCTGATGATATTATATCGAGAGATTGTTTGCTGTTTGTTCTTAATGCTTTTTTTCAATTCTCTTCATAATATTTGATAGCATTAAGCGGTAGAAAAAGAGGAGGATGCGGGAGAACAAACCTCTAACCAAACGTTTTGCCGATTCCGTATCAGCTGATGCTTATCACTATTCAGGCACAATATCTTACTCATAAAACATTTATTTACTCACCGTATTTGGGGTTTATCTAGTTTTCAAGATTATAGTATTATTAATATTCCATGGTTCTAAACATTATTTCTATCTTCTCTACATATCGACCATGCTGCATGGAATCTTTACATAAACAAAGTCAGCTGAGAGAAAAAGAAAACTATACAATTCGTTACAAAGAAAACGTATATCGTACTGTACATGGGAAACTTAAATGAACTATATATATCCCCTACAAGCTATTTCCCTGACGATATTACACTTAGTTCTCAGAATAACGAGGAGATAGGTTCTCACAAGTCACGGCTATTTGAAAATCGAGTGAAAAACGAGTCATTTTCCATAGGAAACAATGATAAAGGGCATAGCTCATTCCACAATCATCCATAGACATACGATGCCAAAGATATAAGTAAAACATATTTTATAAGTACATAACAAAGCAGAAAGACCTGTAGTTATTTATATTAACATGCAAATAGTGTACAATATAAAAGATATACAGATTTACTGTACAGTACACAAATTAATGCACTCTATTACGCAGTTGGCAACAGGCTTACACTGGGAAGTGCAAGGTGGCTAGATACACAATACCAAAGATATAAGATAAGTAAAACATATTTTATAAGTACATAATAAAGCAGAAAGACCTGTAGTTATTTATATTAACATGCAAATAGTGTAAAGTATAAAAGATATACAGATTTACTGTACAGTAAACAAATTAATGCACTCTATTATGCTGTTGGCAACAGGCTTATACTGGGGCGTGCATGGTGGCCAAGGTTGCCAGAAAAAGCGAATGTTTTTATTTTCAAATGTATGGTACAGTTTAAGATATATATTAATTACAAGATGGTAGTACATATTGCAATTTAAATAAAAATGTACTTCATCTTTAAGATACTTGAAATAACTTACCAGTTTACATGTATATTTATTATATTTATCATTTATCTCATTCATCTATTCTGGCAACACTCATGGTAGCAGTGAGGACGAGGATGCATACGTTTTGTCACACATCCGTATCAGCTGATGCACCCTCGCACGCTATTTCCCTGACGATATTATATCGAAAGTATGTTTGCCGTTTCCATAGCAAGTCAATATACACAACTTTACCGGACCTGATTCACTTCTCTTAGCTCATTGGGGATAAAGGTCTGCCACAATCCCCCCTGCCTGAGTTATCCACAAGGAAAGTGGACAAGAATATTTTGCCATGAGGCCCAACAGCTGCAGCTGGTTTACCCCAATTGCTAGATTTAATAGGAGATTGTGGTTAATACCTACCTACCTCATTCACAAAAAAAGTTTTTAAGATATACTATTCTAATTCTACAATTTTAAATCTCACCTATGTAAACAGCTGATAGGGGCTTGTTAGCAAACACAAAGTTTTACCTTAATTTTATTTTCTTTGCAGAAGGAGCAGAGCTTTTTTGTGGAGGCACAAAGAAACCATCTGGTTCAGCCTTCAATACAGCAGGTACCGACTTCTTGGAATGAGAAGGAACCATCATGATTTCATCCTCACCCAACTGAACCCCCAATCCATAATTGCCTTCTTCTTCAAAAGATGCTGGTCTCTTCTGCACATCCTTTTCGGAGTTCATCAAACGACTTTGGATATAATGCCTGATAACAAAAGGAAGGAGATATAATACATGATATAATAAATAATCTTTGAAATAAAGTCTAAAACAAAATAAGCGAGATATAAATACAACTCAGAAATTAAATGTATTAATTTTCTCTTTTAGAGTTCAGTGTGTGACTTTGAAAATACCGCAACTGCTAAAAACAATATTATAAATCTATATAAAAAAATTTCCTTTAAAAGGGCGTGGCTGAGTAGGAGCAAAAAACTTGACTGTTTGTGAGAGGAAAATACAAAGGAAGGGAATCCCAGTCCCCTTATTCTGTCCCAGTTAGTCGTCCTTTATGATAAGCAGGGGTATACCAGTGGATATATAAAGTTTCAAGAAACGAGCAAACTTGCATCACAATATATCAGTATAATTCATGTTTGACGGTTTATTAACAAAATATTTGCTATTATAGTACAACAACCCATCACGGTGTCTATTGGTTCTAACACTGCCTCTGCTTCCTCTCCCCCCTACCCAACTCTCGAGAACAGGGGAGTGTAATCACAGCTGAACTTTAACTCATCGCATACACCTCAAACCTTCGCTATCCATTATAAGAGGTTGGCACTGTACAGTAGTTTACTGTATGAAGTTTACAATGTCTTATTATTACTGTACGCTTTATAATTCATCAATATTATTCATGTTTTATGGTTTATTAACCAACAACATTTGTGTTATTATCAATAAACTTTACGTTCTTCTTTACTTCACCACAGACTTTTGCTACCTAATTAGAAGCTTGGTAGTGTATAAGACGGTATTGTTGTTAAAATTTCTTACTATTACTGTACATATTACAATTTATTAGTAAGATTTATGTATTATGGTATATTAAAGAAAATGGCGTTCTTACGATAGAAAAACGAATTTTTTATTCATAACTCCACAAAATCTTAGTATCTGTCAGAGGTGATTCATGTTACAGGACAACAGGTATTACAAATTATTATTATCATTAATACTGTATTATTATTACTACAATTTACTACATATAATTGGTTTTGTTACAGAAAAAGGTAATTCTGCAACACCTTACCATCTTTCATCCATCAGCGCAAAAATTTACATCTGTCAAGTGCAACAACCCATGTATTAATGTATGTAGAGTATTCCTTTATATTTTTTACATTATTATTATTGCATTAAAATTCAATAATACCTCTGTACTTTATTTTCTTATTATAGTTTTATGTAGTGAAGATAAGCAGAGAGGCATATGAAGATTTGTGCCAAATTACAAAGACTGTACTTAGACTTGAATAAATATTAGAATTCAACTTGGTAGGTGAAATGCTCTCAATCAAGCCCAAGCATCCAGCCTTAATTCCTCAGCTCCAACCTATCAGTGTCATCCCCATAATGGGGTTTAAAATGAGTTATAAAATAATGACACATATAGTCAAGGAAATAGAATAAGCTCCTGATTAATACACAAAATATATACCTAATTCTCTGAGCTTTCATCATGGAGCTGTAGTCTTTGTTATTTTGTGGTTTGTCTTTAATATAAACCACCTCGTTCGTATCGGGTTCTTCCTTCTTGATTTCCATAGGCATGGTTACCGTTGATCTTTTGCCTTGCCCCTGAGATCTTCCTCCCCCCCTTCCTCTTGATAGACCACGACTGCTACTGTTGTTACATGTTCCTCTACCACGGCCACGACGTCGAGAAGGCAAGTCCTTGGACAATTCTGAAGAAAACAATAGAATTCTTTATTACTATAAGGCAAAAAATATTAGCATATTAGCGGGACAGAGCAGATAAGACGGTTGGGGACATGGTGTGATAGGCGAAACTTGAGATGCTTTGGGCATGTGCTGAGGAGGGATGATGGATATGTAGGGAGAATCATGCTGAGCATGGAGCTGCCAGGCAGGTGGGGGGAGAGGTAGTCCAAAGAGGAGGTTTATGGATGTGATGAGGGAGGACATGAGGGTGTGTGGTGTGATTAATGAGGATGTAAATGGAGAGGGTGATATAGAGACAAATGATCCACTAAGGCATCCCTGACGGAAGAAGGTGAAAGATTCGTGGATGATAAGACATATTAATTCAAAAAGATTACTCGTTTCATATGCACTGCCTACTCCTGCACAGTCAGCAGGGTGGCCACGGCCAAAAGGGAAAAAGAAAAGATTACTGTCATAACACACCTAATATTTAGTTTCCTTTTTAATAGTATAATCATTCTCTCAACTGTTTTTATGGACATACACTCCCCAACTTACAAACAAGTTAGGTTCCAGAAGTCTGTTCATAAGTAGAATTGTTCGTAAGTTGTATTTTGTGGAAAAATGTACTGTACAGTTCATACATATGCAGAACTGTACATTATTTAGGCTAAAGACACTTAACTACTATATAATGTATACAGTATTAAAGAATTTTAATACGCTTATAATTTGATACTTTGTACATACAATACAGTGAACCCTCGCTATATTGCGGTTCACGTTTCGCTTTTTTTTTCTGGGTATATGCAAGAATGCACGATATGTGTAAATATTAAAATTTTCAGTATTTTCATTATTTTATTGGAAAAAAAAAATCATTATTCTATTAATAAAAAAAAAGTATTTCCCAGCCTAAGAATAATAAAACAGTAAAAAATAGTAAAAAACATAGATACCGGTACTGGCGTTTCGGAAAACGCAAAGGGTCGCACCTACATGAGATAGTACATATTAAAATTTCCAGCATTTTCATTATTTTATTGATAAAAAAAAGTATGTCCCAGCCTAATAATGATAAAACAGTGAAAAATAGTAAAAAACATAAATTTAAACAAGTAGCTCAAAGTATTGCACCATGTAAAATACGATACAGTAAATAAACAAGTACACAAACACATAAATAAAAAAGAGAGAGAGAGAGAGAGAGAGAGAGGGGGGGGGAATATCCTGGTGTGCATGACTAAAAAATGGCCACGTGGCAGACCAGTCCTTTTTCCACTAAGCACCTCGTTTTTTCTCGCTCGCGTTAACAATGAATGAAACAGACATTACAGATGATGGGGGTACAGAAAAACAGCTATCTTCATGATTATCATTCCTAACAATATCATTACTGTTACTATTACCATGCACCAATCAACAAGCCCAGTCGGAAAAAGTTAAAGACTATAGACCAGATGGCTCTAGCAGGGGAGGCTACTTGGTGAGAAAAAGTAAAGGAGAAGACAGAAAATTTAATATTATACAAAAGTGTGCAATCAGTACTGCAATAAATATTTCCAAAATATCAAAAAGACACTTACCAGGCATATTTTGGTGACATTGCATGTGTTCTTTCAGTGCAGACACTTTGCTAAACTCCTTCTCGCACATGAAACAAACAAATATACTCCCATCTTCCAACTCGTCATCCTCTACGATTATTTCAGTCTCCTTCTTAGACATGCTGCAAAACTAAAACCTGAGAAGAATAAATGAAAGTACAATGAGTAAATTATAAATAATATTTCAACATTTTTGCTGTCTGTCATTTTATGTACCACTATCAATCCCCAATGAATGAGGGTAAGTGCAGACAGGACGAAAATGGGGGGATTAAGGCTGCATGCCCTCCATAATGCACCACTAACCTCCGCGCTACCGAGGTCTCCATTTTACGCACTTACAGTGATTCAATTTTTTTTTACTCTCATACTATTAAAGTATTCAATTCTGCCCTTAAGGAATATGCCATAAAAAATGCTAAAAACAAATATACAACTGAAATATAAACATGTCACATATGACATGACACTGAAAATCTTTTCTTCTCAGCCCTAAGTAGCTTTTGCAAAGAGATGCTGAATTTGGGACACTCGTGCAGAAGCCAAGATCAATATCTGGTGCAATATCTATACTGTGTACAGAAGAATTAAATGTCAAGAACAGAAAAAACATTGTTGCAAATTTTAATATTTGTGAAGTTTCCACAAAATAATATTATTCCTTAATCTCAAGACAGAATTCAGATGTTATAAAACGACCACAGAGTTCAAGGAATGGGTAGATATGACCTTTGAAAGCACAAAGCATAAGTGCACATGCACTTCTCAGTTCTTATTCTCTGGACAAACATTAAACTGCAAGAATTAACATGCTTAATGATAAACTTATGAACACTCATCAGCTTTGATGCATATTCATGGCCTTAGAATGTACAAAACCATATGTTGAAAATAATTCTCTCAACAATTGCCAATAATGCAACTGCCGTAAATAATTGCTCTGGAACATCCATCACATTTCCTTTTAAATCATTTGCAAAATACTTCCATCAAGCAAGGGGGAAGAGAAATTCTACAACATTTTTGCCAAAATGAAGCTCTTTATATAGTGCATTTCTTCCATAGCTGCAGGCATGATATGAAATCTGGAAGAAAATACATATGGCACTCACAAACATACTGATCTGCAACGTTTCACTGCTGGGGGGGGGTCCAGAAACCTAATTTGCAACATTGGATTTCCTGCATTTACAAGAAATAGTGAGAGGGTGTTAAAGCTACGTTTATTCTTTCCTCAAAATTATCATTATCTTGGTCAATTAAATATTCCTCAATATAAATTTCCATCTTTAACCCTATTTCTGTAACATCATTTAATAGAATACGTCCTTGCTAGACACCATCTTGTGCCACTGCAATAGGCTGCAGTCTTTCCAAATAATTCAAAGAATTTCTTATAAACATACTTTCAGTAGCATAACTTTTTTATTAGGGAATGAAAATTTTGATAAGAAGCACATGTTTACTTATGTAGTACTCTTCAATATCTCATGAAATATTTTATATTTAGCTTTTTTTCGGAAATAGGTCTTATGCTATTTTCAGTAAGAAATACACACCAAAAGAACAGTTGTAGTTATTAGTTGTTATCCTGTTCACCTTAGTGAGGAAGTTTTGTGGTCAGTGGAGTAAAATTAAAATCAGTGCTGAATTAATAAAAGACATCAGATTAAAATTTAAAATATACATATTTTTAATTTTTTAATCATGATTTCTTTTCAACCCTGGTCTTGTCTATTACCTTTTAACCTAACCTAATAAAAAAAAAAAAAACTTATTTGGCATTTAATAAATCGTTAAAAAGATGGGAATAAATTAAAAGAAAAATCAACATTCAATTCAAATGAACAAAAGCCTTTTCTTCTTAGGTAAAAAATTCATGATTGATGTTTTCTTTAACACCTCAAACTTGGGAAAATATGTTACGAAATATAATATAATGTAAGATTTGGTTAGGTTAGTTAACTATTAGTTAAAAAATGAGTTAATAACTGAAATTGAAGTTTCAATTGTTGTAGATATATTTTCAGTGTTTTGTCATTAACTTCCCTATCGATTTTCTGACCATTATCTTCAAAAATTTCTTTGCATACTTTGACCATTATCTCCATTTTTTTTCAAAATATAATTTAAATAAATCTGTCACAGGTTTCCCATCTTGTCTCTGGAAGTATCATTAAGTTTGTTAGTCCTGTCTGTACGAAGTTCCAAGAGAGTAATAATTTCTGGAGTATTTAATTATTTTAGTAATGTTCTCATTAATATTCTTTATTTGTAGGTCTCGTGAAGAAAAGGGTTAGCAAGTATGCATAACATCTTTATGCTATAATGGATTTATCTCTCTTTTCAAACATTCTTCTCTGTTTTGCCATGTTAGTAGCATTGTCTGTTACTAAACTCCTTACCATGCCAAACTGTTCTTCACATTTCTTTATGGCACACTTAGGTAATTCCAACAGATATTCAGAAGTGTGTCTTGACTCTGTGCCAATAATCAATAAGTCTAATATTGTCAGTCGTAGTTAAAGCTACACACACTATAAGTTCATTATGGACCACAGCCAAGCAAATTGTTTCCCCATGTAGTTGCTCCGGATATGCATATACTGTATCACTGAATCATAAGGTTGATCTAATAGGATGCCTAAATTTGGCGTCTGTAGGGTGGAACATAACATGATCTCAACATGTGAATCATTAGCTACCACAATTAAATATAAGAACAAAAATTACAAACTCAGTTTCAAGTGAAGGATTGGTGTGCTCGTGGCAAGACTATGAGTTAATTCGTTTTGCTTACAATTCCTTGAATTTCTTGACTGCACTTTTTACATTTTCCCAAATAACCTTTTCCTTTTTTAAGTCTCAAAATAAAACAAGAGTGAGTCCTTTTTCCTGCCACTGGTTGCAATACTTCCTACGGGCATGAAAAATAAAATGTGCAGCTATTTACTAAAATAAAAAACAGATAGTGTTCACGTTAAGATGAAACATAACTTGTAAATTTCTACTACTTGGTAACTGGGCACTTGAGGCATATGAACTCGTAAAGTAGACACGATCTTGTCGTAAAAAAATTATTTTGATAAAAATCAGGAAAATTTTATTCTGATTTCAACTGATTTAAGTATTAGATTTAAATCATAACTATCCTGGTAACAATTAGTCTCCATTCGAATTGGAAGGACATAAGCAAGTTGGAACTGGGGGATTAAGGCTAGATGTCCTTCCTTAATGCCTGCAATATGATCAGAACCACGTCAGTCACTTCCCAACTCACACACTATCACTGAGCTACCTTGGTCCCTATAGCCTAAAGCACTGTTTTGTGTTCCAACCAGTCCCTATTCGAATGGGAGTGGACACAGCACTGCTGGAGGTGGGCAATAAAGACTGCATGCTCTCATCAATGCCCAGTGGTAGCACTATCCACTGTACATTCAATATGCCTGCTGAGCTGTCAGAGGTTAAGGCATTAAAAAAAAATTCATGTCCCCACTATATCTACAATATGACAAAATAGAAATCATACTTTTCTGGCAAGGAAAGAAGTAGCAGCAACATTTATGCTTTCATTTCACATACTGAGTCGGTAGAGAATTAGGCATGATATGCATCACTGCTGTCCCTTCAATAGCCTCAATAGGAGCAAAGGAAACTGTATTTCATTGTTTCGTCATGAAACGAGATAGCATCACCATTTACGCTTTTATTAAGACTAATTATACAACAAAAATTGTAGCACAGTAGTTGAGTGCCTGAATCAAGAAGCAGTGAAAACAGTTCTATCCCACCACAAGGTATTAGGGAGGGCATCCATCCTTAATCCACTAGCTCCAACATGTCTGTATCCAACTCCATAAAAATGAGGACTAACTGTGATGTACAAAAAACAATGCATATGATAATATGGCAAAACAATATCTCACTTTTTCAAAAGATTAGCAGCAGAATCATCATACATGTTCTCTTACAACTTCTAACCTGGCTGGAGTACAGTGATGACAAATGCCACTACAGTCTCTGGTGTAGTGGACTAGTCTACAGTTTACTAATATAAACTCAGTGTCAGAAATAATTGCAAAAATTTTGTGTGACTAATACAGAAGAAATATTCCCAATTGCCCTATAGATGACCCAAGCAGGGAGGCGGTGGTGGGGCATCGTGGCAGCCCTTAATCCCCAAGGAGCTAAGAGTGATCGAGGTATATTTGCTTCTGGTGCATGCATGTGCTTTGACTCGGCCACCCCCTTATAAGGGTATTGCAGTCAATGTATATGTATGTATGTATATGTATATATGTATGCACTTTTGCCAGTTAACTTACAGCTTAGCACAGAACAATAATCAGCTCATTATGTAAAAAAGAAAGAATCTGATAACAAACAACTTATACACTAAACTGCTGTACTTGAGGGTCATGAGAGTGGGGAAGATCCCTTGTGGAAGAGTGGAAATACCACACCCACATTCCCTATAAATCATAAGAAGAGACCAAACGGGATAGGGGAGAGAGATGCTGATAATCACAGCCTCCCAATTCGTTTTTGCCATTTTGCCACTATGCAACTGGCAGAAAAAGTGAGGATAGGCAGGATATGCTGAGGACCTCCTTATCTCAATTTTTTGTTAAAGTTGTGCCACCCTGCTGAGTTTAGCAGTAAAAAGAAAATAGTGTGATAATTTCTAGGAAGCTAATTTTACGGAATGTTGAAGAAGTTTTACCTCTTCATAAAATAGGGAACAATGATTTTGTTTTGTCTTCAGTTTGTA
This sequence comes from Halocaridina rubra, assembly GCA_037179515.1. Taxonomy (NCBI): domain Eukaryota; kingdom Metazoa; phylum Arthropoda; class Malacostraca; order Decapoda; family Atyidae; genus Halocaridina; species Halocaridina rubra. The sequence goes on from JAXCGZ010004087.1 coordinate 39,921, forward strand.
TGAGAAACTTATTGATCCACTTTTTTTCTTCCAATGGCAAGGAGATCTACTAACTTCACAGAAGGTGCCTAACAGAATGTAATAAAGAATACACACACTCCAAATAAAATAAACTTTATTTCCATTTTACAATGGGTATTCGTCAGCCAGGACAAGCCCCAACCCCCCACTGTGATGTCCACCCACAGCAGTTCCTGCCAGTAAACAGCTTAAACTCTCGGTCTTGGACGGGGACCGATCTTTCGACCTCGTGAATGCGAAGCCAGCGCGTTACCACTGTACTATCAACTCGACATCACATCACCATCACATGATAGCCAAAGAGCCAATCATATCTACTGCTCCTTGTGTTTTTTTGGTGTTGAATTTTGTTACACTTCATGTTATGGAACCTACGGAATTAAGTATGTATTCAAGGAATTGTATGTATATCAGGAGGGTCAATAGCGATGACCCCTGTTGGGAAATAACGTTTCATAGTTGTTGCTATAATTGTCAGTTAGATAGGTTTGGTATGTATTAGTTAGGCTAATTAAAGGTATGCTTTTCAAAATGTGTTTTGATGTGATACAATCACATGTACTTTATTTCTGTATTTCCAGGTTTTCTCCACCCAGAGAAAAACCTGGTTTCCTTCTCTAGCCCCCCCCCCACTGTCCAATATGGGGTGGTCAATTCAAACTGGCTCATTTCCGATAGAAACCACTATACATTTTTCAAATTTCTCATTTATAATAATGAACAGAAACCACATTTACGAGTCCAAATAATATATATGTTGAAATATTTACCCCGGTAATTTTCACAACCTGTACACAAGGACTTGGAATTTATATTTCAAGTAGTAACACGTATGTGTACAGGCCATTCGAATGTGGACTAATTGTGACACAAAAAACGGTAGTAACTTAGGAAATTGTCTAACTTCACACCCCGAAGGAAATACAGTTCACATCCTTTCTTTCCTTACTGGGTGTGGAAGTAAAAATATCCTGTAATTCGGGATTCTAACTGACTTAGAAATTTGGCACCACTATAACATGAAGAAAAAAACTACCACTGTGCTAGTCACAAGTATCAAAACCCTGCTAAGATTCGTCTCGTATCCATACCTCATCAAATGGTTATTATTTGACATATATGTCTAAAATTCACGGCAATCACTCCTGGAAAGCTTTTACTTAGGCAAAAATCACGAAAGAAAATTTATGTACAATTATAAAACTTTGAGCAAACTTAAAGAGGCCGCCGTTGTTTATTCGAGAGAGTCTTGAAAAAGAGTCATGCTCCTGTATAAAAACCAAAATTACCCCATTAAAATATGTAAGGCTTCAAATTTAGGTCATATTAGTTATGTGTCTTAACAAGAGTAAATCTGGGGATTTATACAGCAGCGTAGCTCATTTCAAGTATTGGTCATGGAACTAGTCTCAAATATATAATGGCAGCCTCTCTGGCTTTGCCCAAAGTTTAGTGTTTAACCAAAAAATTAATTGTGTGATTTTTACCCAAGTAACAATTTCCTAGAAGTGGGTGACGTGTATTTTAGACATGTATGTCAAAGAATTACTATTTTATGAGTTACAAATAACCTAACCTAGGTCAAGTGAGGTGGGTTCATGCGTTAGCTAGGAACATCAATGAAGTAAATTTGGGTGTTAATACAGTAACATTGCTCACTTGAAAATTAGGCGGTATCTCGCGCCTCCTAAGTACACAACGGCCCCTCTCTAGCTTTGCTTATTTCTAATAATTAATATATAAATTTATTTGTTTATTTTTTACCAAAGTAACAGCTTTCCAGGAATGAGTTACGTGAGTTTTGGACATATATGTCTAAGAATCTTTATTAGAAGAGGTATACATAAGAATTATGGAGAGGTACATAAAACGAATCTTAACCGACTTAATTCCAATTGTAAATGCTCCTGAACCCACCGCAGGTTCAGTTAACCCCAAACCTCTACATGTAGCCACCATTAGCTCACCTGTCAATCAGTGAGAAACACCAAGTTTGGAAAATAATGCGCATCAAAACCAGTGTTTCCCAAATATATATCATTATGCTCAAGGGAAAGCGCCCCAAGCTCGTAACTCCCCGTCTCCTGACCGGTTTCACTCGCCATTCCCATGAAGTAAAGCAGAACCTGCGCACACTAAATAAAAAAATGCACTTTGCGTTTGTCTTATGACAAATTGTTACTAAACAAGAAACCTTAATTATTTATACGGAACGGAAAAAGTCGAAAAGGTCACTGGTCGATATATAATAGACGTAAACAATCCATCTCGACGCGAAATGCCGATGACAATACGCAATCCCATTTTCGTGATTTTCTACTTTAGAACTCTTATTTTGGATTATACAGCATTTTATGACTTACTGCTACACATACCAAGCCATTGCAGGACCATAAACAAACTTAAAGATAGTACATTTACCGTAAATCCTCACAATACTCTAGGCCTCGATACTAAATGTAAACAATCCCTTCTACAACAACCCATAGACTCATTTGATGGTTCTCTCTCTAAATTTACCGATGCATATTTTTCTGCACAGAAAAAAAAATGGCATAACGATTGAAATTCATTATAAAATTGAATATGCAAAATTTCGTGATAAACATATGTAACTACTATTGAATATTAATATTACTTGAGATCACCCTTTTATTAAATCGTTCCGTTTTCTCTTCGTAATTGTGCTAAAAAATGGAAATGTTTTGCTTTGAAAATGTCTAAGTTTTTAAAATCTCTATTCATTTGGTATAAAGTCTTCATAAAGTGTGTTAAGAACACCTTTTGAGGGTGACGAACTGATGTCCTCAACTTACTGAACGTGAATTTGAGGTCAGTCAAGATTCTCTAAAACATCAAGGAATGAAAATATATTTACACACTTAAAAATTTACTTCAGCCATACGCATACTCTTCTGGTATATACACATATACTTTAAAATTTAAAGTGAACATCCATTGTTTAAGGAAATAGTCACCGTGGCTCAAGCGGTAGCGTCCTCGACTTTGAGGCGTCGGGTCGAGGGTTCACGCCCCGTCACGGTCTGAGGTTAGCAAGGGCATGCACTCAGGGTAACGATTACATCTGCCAAAACAAGTCCTTTGCAAGAAGGCAACCGTCCTAGCCCTTGGTAGAAAAGGGAGTCCGTAACGTAAAACCGGAATATCCATTGTTTAAGGAAATTTATGCATCATATATCAGACATTTTTGATAATTCTCTACTCTTTCTGCAGTACACATTATTTGTCTAATAGTAAATATAGAAATAAAAATAATGAAATAAAATTTTTAATACACACAACATTTTCCAGCCAACGAGAGCAAGCTGGCCATAACCAAAGAGAAAAATAATTTAGCCTATAAAATAACATGTTCCGTACTAATTATAATAACACCGCGGGAACATGTATTCGATTCAAGAGTGGGGGATAAATAATGAGGTCCCATAGCTTATTGAGCAATATAATGCTCTCTGACCCAGTATTTATGCTAGCAAGAAGAAAGTCCTTGAACTCACTTTCTATAGCTAAGTTTTTTCTTTAACCTGAAATCTTTCACTTAGAGCATTGCTATATCTCCACCAGACCTCTCGGATCTTTCACCCTTAACATTCAGTTTGTGTGGGATTACCTAAATGTTCTTACGGGAAACAGCCCAAAGCTCGTACCTTACCATCTCCTGATCGGTTCCATTTTGTACTTAGTGATACTTGTCATACGTGCCCTTAATACTACGGATTGAGTTAGCATTAACTACCTCCTCGCTTAGCCAATTCCAATTATCAAATACTCTTACACTAAAAAAGTACTTCCTTACATCCTGCAAAAAAGTTTTCTTACGAAGTTTCAAACAATCACCTCTAGTTCTAGAGCCAGCCATATCAAAATATTGATTCTTATCCACTCTATCATAACCAGGAAGGAATTTAAGAACTGCCACCGTATCCCCTCTCAATCTTCTATCTTCCAGTGATGGTAAGTCTAATTTCCTCAGCCATTTCTAATAAATGAGATTATTTATTTATGGCACCAGTTTAGTGGCAGGTCTTTGAACTTTTTCAAGCTTAGCTACGTGCTTTTTCAAGTGCGGATTCCAAAAGGGGGCTGCATATGCCAGTTTTGGCCTCACATAGGTTACATAAATATTTTTTAACATTTCCTTGTCCACATGCCTGAAGGCTACCCTTTCATTTAATAAGAAAGTATTGGCTGCCCTTACTATGCCATTTATATGTATTTCTGGAGACAAATCTGCCAGTATGTTTACTCCTAGATCTCTCTCATTGGGTCTCCTTGCACTTGTACCCATTCTCATTACCTTACATCTTGAAGTATTGAATTTCATTAGCCATTTTTCTGGCCGCTCATGGAGACTAGATCTTCCTTAAGTTCTCTACCATTGTTCTCGTTTATTACTTTCTTCACAATCTTTGCATCATCTGCAAACATATTCATGAATGAATTTACAGACTCTTGTAGGTCATTTACAAGGAACATAAGTGGCCCTAAGACTGAACCCTGTGGAACTCCAATACTAACTTTTCTCCATTCAGACACTGAGTGTCTTACTCTAACCCTCTGTTCCAATCCTTCTAAGTAAGTTTTTATCCATTCCAAGACATTTCCACCTATTCTAGCCATTGCTTGCAGCTTCTAAATAGTCTAACTTGTGGGGCAGTGTTAAATGCTTTCTGGAAGTCTAGGAATATGCAATCTGCCCAGCCCTCTCTTTCCTGTAAGATTCAGTTTACCTCATCGCAAAATTCTAATAAGTTTGTTACTGTTGATCTACCTTCTCTGAAGCCATGTTGTCTCACTGACAAAAAGTTGAAGGACTCCAAGTGAAGAGAGATATGTTTCCTTAGTAGTGTCTCCATAACTTTGCAAACTATGCCGGTCAAGGAAACTGGTTTGTAGTTTATAGCCATATCCCTCCTTCCCTTTTTGAAAATAGGTGTGGTGACTATTCCCAGAATGCCTGCTTTCACCTGGTCAATGAATAGTCTACTCTCAGTTTTTTGCAGGCTACCGTACACAAAAATATTTACTCCACCAACTTCAAATAAAGTTGGGCTAAAACTTACTGGCTTATAATTAAATATAAGACAAACTGTACGGTACTAAAGGGGAAGGGCATGATTTACGTTTGCTTAATAGTTAGTGGAGAACTCCCACTGGTTAAGAACACAAATACACTAAATAATATTAACTGAACACTGCATAAATCCAGGCTTAAATGAAAGACTCATCGATAAAATATAAAAATATATTGAAAAAAGGTTAATATTATAATGGAGCAATATTTCAGCTTAAAAGAAAAGGTTAAATTTTACTTTAGTAACAAAGAGTTATAGCTCCAGGCACGACTGCTGGACACATCAAAATAAACAACACAATAACAAAATAATAATTGTTCAAAATCCAAAAACTTTATGCAATATTAAAGTAGAGTCACTGCTTGACAAATTCGACAGCACTAGTCCAAGGGGCGAAATGGGAGGCTCATAAATTTACACGAATTTTACGAGTCTCTAACAATAGGTCATCACCTGATGCTGTCCTCAGAGCGAGTCCTCGTCCGTTCTGTAAACAAATCAGACGAGCATCACATTCTAAAATAAAAGTATATAATTTTATCATATTATACATAATTAAGGATTTCCTAAGATTTAGATTAGCTTTACAAACAAATTCCAATTATTCATGAGAAAATGATGAAATTAATGACAAAATAAATGATTGGTTTAATATAGTCTCTCAAATGAATATATTCATGTAGGTAGATGCACAATATTACTTATGGTATTACAATAAAACACACACAAGGTATAACTAATGAAACTGTGTGTGATAGACAGATCACCACACTCTCCCCCTAAAAAGGGTAGGAAGCTAAATAAATCACATGTACAAACATAATAAAGTGTAGAACAAAACAAAATCTAAAGGCATCATTTACAACCTATCCTACTCCAACTGAGTTGAAGGGTCTAACAAATCTGACTCTTTCCTCTGGTAAAGGAGGGGGAACTGGTTGAGAGATCGTCTTGCCAACTGCCTTTTTACACAAAATACATGGTTTTAATATTTTCTTCACAATAACTCTACCTTTAGAGATCCAAAACTGTTTCCTGAGTCCTGACAACATTTGTCCTAATCCACAAGCTACTTTAGATGAATCACAAAATATGTGCAAATCTGATACACCAGGGACAATTACAAATCTAGGATATTGAATGGCTGACATCTGATTCAAATCTCTGCAAATAACTGAAAATTCTTGTACTAAAGGTTCTGGCAAAGGTTCATCCCAAGAACACTTACTTCTCCATAATTTTGAAATGAATAACTTTCCCTTGATCAAGATTTGTGATAACAATCCTAAAGGATCAAATACACTAGCAATTACAGATACAACTAATCTCTTGGTGATTTGATGATGCACACACTCCTCCTTGCACACTTTCTTACTGGAGTACAATTTGATTTCATCGTTTACAACATTCCAAGAAATTCCTAAAATATTTATATTATTCAGATCTAATTGATCATGATTAACACCTACTTCATCATTAAATTTTACATCATTACTCACCCAACCTTGTAATGGCATAGAGGTTTCTGCTAAACTAGAATTTACAATGGGATACTCTGTTTTTAACTGTTCAGAGTCTGAATAGGTACAAACAAAGTTATCTACATAGAAATGAGAGATCAGAGACTTAGCTACTGGATGTGAATGTGTCTCCAAGTGATATGTGAGTGTTTTCTGAAGCAAAAAGAGAGATGATGTTGTACCAAAGAGTACTTCTTTAAATCTATAGGTAATTACCTTCTGAAGGGTTTCATCCTCGAACCACAAGAATCTATAGAAATCTCTGCAGTTTGGCAAAATACCTATACGTAGGAAGGCTTTGGAAATGTCTGATACAGCAGCTACAGGGTTAGTACGAAATTCAATGAGTGAATCAACAAGCTTATGGGTTAGGCTTGGGCCTGTTAGTAAACATTCATTCAGACTCTTTGACTGTGAATCAGCTCTACTAGAAGCATTAAACACTACTCTAATAGGAGTGGTAGGAGAATTCTTGTAGACTGGATGATGAGGCAAGTAATGAGTCAACCCATCTGTAACTGTAGGGTTATCAATTTTCTCAATGAATCCCAATTCAATGTACTCATTAAAAATCTCTGAGTATTGTCCATAAAGTTCTGGGCGAGTTGCAAAGGATTTAGCTAGTGACATGAGCTGACCATAAGCTCTTCTATAGTTAGTTGCTGGTCTCTCAGTGCCCTTAAAGGGTAATTCCACAAAATACTGATTGTCGGCCTTCTGGCAAGTGGACTCAAAATGACTCACTGATTGTACTTCCTCAGGTGTTAAAGTTTCATTCTTAATACCAATAACATCTAAATTCCAAAGGTTCTGAACTTTGGACTCAAGGGTTGTACTCCTACACGAGTACAAAGCACATGCTGCCCATTAACTGTGTTAACTGTCTGAGAACTAATTGCCCACTTTGGCATAGGTCCAAAGATAATCGAACCTGCTTGTTATGATATAAGTGATCTAATCCTTTATTGATAATAAGGTTATTCCCTTTATCGCACCTCTTTTGTTTTCATTGTACTTCTACCTATTTGGTTTCTAATGTTTATATTGATTGAGCCGACCGGCACACATCTTGCAACAATAAACTGGAAGCCATGATTTACGCTCATTATTAATACAAACCTTTACATTTGGCGACGAGTAAACCCTTCATGGATATGGGAAACCTCTCGAGTTTGGTTATATTACTGGCTTAAATAGATTCGCCTTGCAAGATTTCTGGTAGGTGCCAAATGTTTTGTTTGCCGACGCCAGGATTAGGCTACCATGGTTATGCCTAATTGGATCCTGGATTGATGCTGCGTGATTCACCTCGACTAGGCTAGTGTTGGATTTAAGCCTAGGTGCCCTGTATGATGTTGCTGCAGTTTTGGGCGCATGTTTCTTCAAGCCTAGCATACGTTTTTGCTACCCTAGCATATCGAATTGTCGGTTGTTTGGGTGCTACATTAGCCTAAGTGTTTGTGGATACTGGTAATATTACAGAATAGGTCCGCAATGTCGTCGTCGTTGAATCAGATTAGAATTGATTGTTTTAATCCATCGAAAATTTCCTTGGAATTATGGCTAAGCCTATTAGAGGCACATTTTAGTCATTTAAATGTCACTGAGGCTGACGAGAAAAAAAATCTCCTGCTTGTGTCATTGGGTACTGATGTTTTTAGTGTTTTAGGCAATCTTTGTGCTCCTGATTTGCCCCACACAAAGACTTATGCAGACTTGGTTCAGTTATTGAAAGGTCATTTTATTGTCAAGCCTTCTTATCACAGAAGTTTGCTAGCCTTCCAGCAAAGAAAAAAAAGGAAGGATGAGAGTGTAAAAGAATTGTATGCTGATTTAAAGGCTCTAGCAAAGCATTGTAATTTTGGCAACCAATTTGATGGTAGAGTAAGAGATCAGTTATTTATGGCTGTAGATGCTGAAGTTTATTTTTCAAATATAGTGGCTCTCAACATAGATCTCCAAGCAATGACCTCTCAGGCTATTTTGGAGAGAATTTTGAACATGGAAAAAGCATTTGTAAGTGAGAAAGATGAGGTTCAGTCACAGGTTCAGGTTGTAAGAAGAAAATATGTAGGTTTATCTTGTCAACATTGTGGTTCCTCTCATGACAGCTTTTATTGTAGATTTAAGCATTTATCATGTTATAATTGTCATAAAAAGGGTCATTTACAGAAGGTTTGTAAAGAAGCCAAAAGAGAGAGTGGTTATAGTACAGCTAAAGGTTCAAATAGACCAAGCAAGAAAGATTTTAGGAGTAAACCTAAGTTTAATAGTAGGAAAACTGTAAAGATTGTGAATGATCAAGATGTATCATTAAGTGATAATGATGATGAGGATGATAAAGTGTTAACTGTCAGAGATAAAATCTATGCTGTTCATGCTGAACAATTTTATTTTTCTGTTAATAAGATCCAAGTTCCTTTTGAGGTTGATAGTGGTGCTACTGTTTCAACTTTGAATAAAGATTGGGTTGAGAAGTTGAATTTGAAAGTTGAACAATGTAAGAAACCCTTACAGGCTTATGATGATTTTAAAATAAAGGTTTTGGGAAAAGTGGTTGCTCCTGTTGTGTATAATGGATATAATGTATCACAAGTCTTTTATGTTGTTGGTTCAAAGAATACAAATTTATGTGGTAAAAATCTAATGAAACAAGTTGGTATTTATTTAGCAGGATTAGATGGAAGTACCAAGGTTAACAATGTTCATAATGTAAGTGTTGAACAAGTGTTTGAAGATTATAATGTTAATGTAAGCAAACCTATTTCTAGCATTGTAGCTAAAATTCATATAAAGAGTGATGCTATTCCAAAGTTTGTAAAAGCACGTACTGTTCCATTTTACCATAAAGAGATGGTTCAAGAGGCCATTGATAAACTTGTAAGTGAAAATATTATAGAATCTGTATCTCATAGTGAATGGGCTGCGCCTATTGTACCTGTGTTAAAAGAGAATAAGAAAGAAATTCGCATATGTGCAGATTTTAAGCATTTGAATAAGCAAATACAATGTGATAAATACCCCTTGCCTAAGATTGATGAACTTTTGTGCAGTGTTGGCAAAGGCAAAATTTTTTCTAAGATTGATTTGAAGAATGCATATTTGCAAATACCTGTTGAAGAACAAAGTCAAGAGTTTTTAGTTATTAATACACACAAAGGAATGTATAAATACAAGAGGTTGCCCTTTGGCTTGTCCTCTTCTCCTGGTATTTTTCAAAGATTTATTTCACAGATCTTATGTAATATTGATGGTGTTGCTGCATATATGGATGATATAGTTGTCAGTGGTGAAACTAAAGATGAGCATGATGAGAGACTCAAGAAAGTTTTAAATGTGTTGCAATCTCATAATGTACAGATAAATAAGAGTAAAACAGTTTTAAATATGGAATGTATTGAATATTTAGGTTACTGTATATCAAGTGAAGGAATAAAACCATCCCCAAAGAAGGTTAAAGCAATTTTGGATGCTCCTTGTCCTACCTCAGTAGCAGAGGTCCACTCATTTTTAGGGATGATTACATTTTACTGTAGATTTATTAAGAATTTTTCAACTAAATCAGCTCCATTGTATGATTTACTGAAAAAAGGTGCCTTGTTTTAAGAAGTTGATGACTTATTTTTTATATGTGATGTATTGCAAATTCTAGGGGAAAGGAATGTTATGATATAAGTGATCTAATCCTTTATTGATAATAAGGTTATTCCCTTTATCGCACCTCTTTTGTTTTCATTGTACTTCTACCTATTTGGTTTCTAATGTTTATATTGATTGAGCCGACCGGCACACATCTTGCAACAATAAACTGGAAGCCATGATATACGCTCATTATTAATACAAACCTTTACACTGCTGGACTAGACAAAAGTGTAATTCCAGAATAGAAAGTATGGTTGGTCACAAATCTAGAATAGTAATCTGCACCAATTACCATACTTATGTCACTAATCACATCAGACTCAACGTTAGGATCTGCAAGTTTGATCCCCTTTTTTGTGAGTGTTTCTGCAACACTAGCAATGCCAGGTACATATAACGTAGTGTTAACCTTATCATAGACAACAGCATAAATCGGAATACGTTGTGTACCAATACGTACTACAACACGAACGACGTCACACAAAATGTTTTCGGCTTGATTACCAAATGAAGTCAGTTTAAGTGAGATGCGAAACACTGGATTGAGTTTAAGGCGCTTTACTATTGCAGAATGAATGAAAGACCGTTGAGCACCGGTATCTAAAAACATCCTAACTGTTTCACGTACCCCAGCACCAGAAATCTTAACAATTGCTGTAGGAAGTGCTACTGAAGGAAGTGGAACCTTATTAGTCTGGACATCTGTTTGAACGGAATTAGCGACACTGTCATCTCTTCCTGACAGGATTCTAAACTTATCATCCACTACTACTTGATTAGTGGGAATGTTACTGTTAAGGTTAGTTCCATTATTAATAACTGTTGGGGCATTAGACGCAACTGACACTTGATTAACTGCAGTACTACGGTTGGTTAGTTTCATGCAGAGAAAGGCATGATGTTTGCCATTACAATTTCTACACTCGGCCGTCTCTCTACACTGTGAGGCTCTATGGCCTTTCTGCATACACACAAAACATAGTTCTAACTCTCTAACTCTGTTCTTCCTGGCTTCATGAGTTGTGTAATTAGAACAAAACTTAGTATTATGAATATCCTTACAAAAGAGACAAGGTTTGTTCCAAGTACTTGAATTGCTAGATGACGAACTAGACTTATTTTGAGTCTGGGACACAACTGCTTGTTTAGGTACTGTACTAAACCTATGATTAGAATTTGTACTAGAATTCTGACTAGTTACTACTTTAGTTTTGGAATGTGCATCAGAATGTGAACCTTGCTTATTCCTAGACTGATCAGAGAGCATACGAGAACATTCCATGACCTTGATAAGGTGTCCAATACCATCCTTCAATTGTGTAATAGTCAAAGTATAAGTACTGTACTTATTAAAAAGATACTCTAAAGTTTTAGGACTAAGTTTCTTAGCAATTATGTCTTTTATTAGGTAGTCATCACAAGGTACTTGGGTTACACCCTCTATTTGCATCAACAAACGTTGAAATGTTAAGTGAAATTCAGTCAACTCAGTTAAATTATGTTCAGGGGGTTTGATGTTCATCAAATCTAAATGTAATTGTTGCAACAAAAGGTCATTGTCGGCAAAGCTTTTTCTCAACAAACTTAATGCTATACTGTAATTACCACTAGTTATGGGAAGACCTTCAATGGTTCTATAAGCTTTACCTCTCAAATAAGATCTGAGCATGCTAAATTTCAATACTGGGTCAATGTCTTGCCGATTATCAATTAAACTACTAAAGGAATCCCAAAAGCAATTCCACTGACTCAACTGACCATCAAATTCAGGAATCTTAATCTCAGGCAACTTAGGGTGTGGAAGGGGTCTAGCAGGTACTACTGTCTGACTAGGAGCTTGACTAGTTGTAGCTTGTGCTTGACTACTAAAGGACAAATGATCATCTATAGCTGACTTAATTTGTATGAGCACTTTATAGGCATTACGTTTCAGAGTTCTGTGCTCTCTAGAAACTTGGCTAAGCTGGGTACTATCAATAGCATCTTGACTAGCTGTCCAATGTACATCAATGGACTCGTACAACTTTGTAAGTTCTGCTTCTGAAAACTGTAACGACCGTAAGGATGGTGGAGGAGACGCTTTAAGGTCATGTTCTATAGAACTGAGCATATCTGTCAGATCATCGGTTACAACCTTGTAAAGTTCAAACGCTTTACTTTCATCAATTAATGGTAAAGACATCTTGCTGGATTAATCTTTACCTTATGCAAATCACAATAATTTTGGCTAGGTGGCCAAACTAAACTAGTACCAGAATTCACTAGGATTATAATATTTATATCCTAGGTACACTTGATTACACACGCATGTATTCAAATAGCTAATCTAAACCTTCCCTTGGACTAAAGAATTCGACATCAGCAGTGATATCACAAAAAATATGCCATGGATTTATGCGCAGTGTTTTAATATCAAAGTTCAAAAACAATACCAAAGTTAGCCTATTCCAAATTCCATTCAGTAAATGTAGTAAAGTATGCTAGCTAGGCTAGGCACCATATCCGGTTCGAAGGACCAGAAAAAACTAGAATATGTGGTGACTATTCCCAGAATGCCTGCTTTCACCTGGTCAATGAATAGTCTACTCTCAGTTTTTTGCAGGCTACCGTACACAAAAATATTTACTCCACCAACTTCAAATAAAGTTGGGCTAAAACTTACTGGCTTATAATTAAATATAAGACAAACGTTTGCTTAATAGTTAGTGGAGAACTCCCACTGGTTAAGAACACAAATACACTAAATAATATTAACTGAACACTGCATAAATCCAGGCTTAAATGAAAGACTCATCGATAAAATATAAAAATATATTGAAAAAAGGTTAATATTATAATGGAGCAATATTTCAGCTTAAAAGAAAAGGTTAAATTTTACTTTAGTAACAAAGAGTTATAGCTCCAGGCACGACTGCTGGACACATCAAAATAAACAACACAATAACAAAATAATAATTGTTCAAAATCCAAAAACTTTATGCAATATTAAAATAGAGTCACTGCTTGACAAATTCGACAGCACTAGTCCAAGGGGCGAAATGGGAGGCTCATAAATTTACACGAATTTTACGAGTCTCTAACAATAGGTCATCACCTGATGCTGTCCTCAGAGCGAGTCCTCGTCCGTTCTGTAAACAAATCAGATGAGCATCACATTCTAAAATAAAAGTATATAATTTTATCATATTATACATAATTAAGGATTTCCTAAGATTTAGATTAGCTTTACAAACAAATTCCAATTATTCATGAGAAAATGATGAAATTAATGACAAAATAAATGATTGGTTTAATATAGTCTCTCAAATGAATATATTCATGTAGGTAGATGCACAATATTACTTATGGTATTACAATAAAACACACACAAGGTATAACTAATGAAACTGTGTGTGATAGACAGATCACCACAATAGGTATCATGTTTGCTTGTTTCCAGCATCTTGGAATCTCCCCTGACTCCAGTGACTTTTTAAATATGATACTTAGTGCCACTAATATTGAGTTTGCGCATTTTTTAAGCACATGAGGGGATATATCATCAGGACCTGTAGCTCTATGGACGACTAACTGCATCAGCGCTTTGCATACCTCTGTGGCTGAAAGGATGATGTTCTCTAATACCGGCCCATGAGCTTCTATCTCTGCAATCTAAGGGGGTGGGGTATTTTCTACTGTAAATACTAACTGAAACTCCCTGTTCAATTCTTTGCAGATCTCTTCATCCGTCTCAGTGATACTTCCATCTACTCTCTTAAGCCTTAAATCCTGTTCTTTTACCTTCAGTTTTCCTCTGATAAAGCTGTGGAAAAGCTTGGAATTTTCTTTAGCCTTCCTGATAATGTCCCTTTCATAGTCTCTCTCTGCCTCTCTTCTTTTACTTTTGTAGGTTTGCCAGGCAATCATGTTTCTTCTCCTCCTATACCATTTTCAGCATTTGTCTCTCCACTCCTAATCTCTCTTACACTCATTATCAAATAATTTATCTCTGGCAAGAATTACACCTACTTTGGTGACAGGTATGCAGCAATCTACTACCTTTCCATATTTCTCACAAAAGATGTTGTACATTTTTTGTACAGATTTGTTGTAAAATAAGCTTCTCCAGTGTGTGAGTGTGTACTTACATAATTCTACTTACCTAATTGTGTTTACGGGAAAGAGCCCAAACTCGTATCTTACCGTCTCCTCATCGGTTCCATTTTATACTTAGTGATACTTGTCATACTTGTCCTTAAAACTATGAATTGAGATAGCTTTAACTACCTCCTCGCTTAGCCAATTCCAATTATCAACTACTCTTACACTGAAAAAGTATTTCCTTACATCCTGCAAAGAAATTTTCTTACGAGGCTTCAAACTATGACCTCTAGTTCTAGAGCCAGCCATATCAAAATATCCATCCCTATCCACTCTATCATAACCATGAAGGAATTTAAAGACTGTCACCATATCCCCCCTCAATCTTCTAGCTTCGAGTGATGGTAAGTCTAATTCCCTCAGCCTCTCATCATAACTGAGATTGCGTATTTCTGGCACCAGTTTAGTGGCATGTCTTTGAACTTTTTCAAGCTTAGCTATGTGCTTTTTCAAGTGTGGATTCCAAAAGGGGGCTGCATATTCGAGTTTTGGCCTCACATAGGATACATAAATATTTCTGAACATTTCCTTGTCCATGTGCCTGAAGGCTACCCTTACAGTTGATAAGAATGCATATGCTGCCCTTACTATGCCATTTATATGCATTTCTGGTGACAAATCTGCCAGTATGTTTACTCCTAGATCTCTTTCATTTTCTGTCTCTTGAAGTTGTACTCCAGCCACCGAGTAGTCAAGCTTGGGCCTTCTTGAACTTGTATCCATTCTCATTACCTTACATTTTGGAGTATTGAATTTTATTAGCCACTTTTCTGACCACTCATGCAGACTATTTAGATCCTCCTGAAGTTCTCTACCATTGTTCTCGTTTATTACTTTCTTCACAATCTTTGCATCATCTGCAAACATATTCATGAATGAATTTACAGACTCTTGTAGGTCATTTACATATACAAGGAACAAAAGTGGCCCTAAAACTGAACCCTGTGGAACTCCACTACTAACTCTTCTCCATTCAGACACTGAGTGTCTTACTCTAACCCTCTGTTCCCTTCCTTCTAAGTAAGTTTTTATCCATTCCAAGACATTTGCACCTATTCTAGCCATTGATTGCAGCTTCCTAATAAGTCTCCCATGTGGAACAGTGTCAAACGCTTTCTGGAAGTCTAGGAATATGCAATCTGCCCAGCCCTCTCATTCCTGTAAGATTCGGCTTACCTCATCATAAAATTCTAATAAGTTTGTTACTGTTGATCTACCTTCTCTGAAGCCATGTTGCCTCACTGACAAAAAGTTGAAGGATTCCAAGTGAAGAGAGATAGTTTCCTTAGTAGTTTCTCCATAACTTTGCAAACTATGCCGGTCAAGGAAACTGGTCTATAGTTCAGAGCCGTATCGCTCCTTCCCTTTTTGAAGATAGGTATCACATTTGCTTGTTTCCAGCATCTTGGAATCTCCCCTGACTCCAGTGACTTTTTAAATATGATACTTAGTGCCACTGATATTGAGTTTGCGCATTTTGTATGCACATGAGGGGATATGTCAACAGGACCTGTAGCTTTATGAACATCTAAATCCATCAGCGCTTTGCATACCTCTGTGGCTATAAGGTTGATGTTCTCTAATGCCGGCCCTTAAGCTTCTATCTCTGCAATCTGAGGGGGTGGGGTATTTTCTACTGTAAATACTGACTGATACTCCTTGTTCAATTCTTTGCAGATCTCTTCATCCATCTCAGTGATGCTTCCATCCGCTCTCTTTAGCCTTAAAACCTGTTCTTTTACCTTCAGCTTTCCTCTGATAAAGCTGTTGAAAAGCTTGGGATTTTCTTTAGCCTTCCTGGTGATGTCCCTCTCATAGTCTCTCTCTGCCTCTCTCCTTTTACTTAGGTAGTCATTTCTTGCTCTTTTGTAGGTTTGCCAGGCATTTATGTGTGTGTACGTGTGTATCTGTGTAAATAACTAATTGTGATTACCTAAATGTGGTTACGGGAAAGAGTCCCATGCTCATAACTCTCCATCTCTTGGTAGGTTCCATTTTTGTACTTAGTGATTCTTGTCATACTTCTCCTTAAAACTATGGATTGAGTTAGCATTAACTACCTCTTCGCTTAGCCAATTCCAATTATCAACTACTACTACACTAAAAAAAGTACTTCCTTACATCCTGCAAAGAAGTTTTCTTACGAAGCTTCAAGCAATCACCTCTAGTTCTAGTACCAGACATATCAAAATATCGACCCATATACACTCTGCCATAACCATGAAGGATATTAAAAACCGTCACCATATTCTCCCTCATTCTTCTAGCTTCGAGTTATGATAAATTTAATTCCCCCAGCCTTTCCTAATAACGGAGATTATTTATTTATGGCACCAGTTTTGAGGCATGTCTTTTAGCTTTTTGCAGCTTAATTATGTGTTTTTCAAGTGTGGATTCCAAAATGGGGCTGCATATTCAAGATTTGCCCTCACATAGGTTACAAATATATTTCTGATCATTTCCTTGTCCATTTGCATGAAGACTACCTTTGCATTTGCTAAAAAAAAAAAAAAAAGCATATGCTGCCCTTATTATGCCATTTATATGAATATCCGGAGATAAATCGGCCAGTATGTTTACTCCTAGATCTCTCAGTCTCTGTCTCTTGAAGTTCTGCTCTTGCTATTGAGTATTCAAGCTTGGGCCTTTTCGCACTTATACCCATTCTTATTACCTTATATTTAGAAGTATTGAGTTTCATTAACCACTTTTTTGACCACACAAGCAGACTATTTAGGTCCTCCTGAAGTTATATACCATTGTTATTGTCTATTACTTTAATCACAATCTTTGCATCATCTATAAACATGTTCATGAATGAATTTACAGACTCTTGTACATCATTTACATTTACAAGGAACAAAAGTGGCCCTAAATCTGAACCCTGTGGAACTCCAGCTACTAACCCTTCTCCATTCAGACTTTGAGTGTCTTACTCTAACGATCTATTCACTTCCTTCTTAGCAAGTTTTTACCCATAACAAGACATTTCCACCTATTCTCGCCATTGCTTGAAACTTCTTAATAAATCTACCATGTGGGGCCGTATCAAATGCCTTCTGGAAGTCTAGGAATATGCAATCTTCCAAACTTTCCCTTTCCTGTAAGATTCGGCTTACCTCATCATAAAATTCTAATAAATTTGTTACTGTTGATCTACCTTATCTGAAGCCATGTTGTCTCACTGACAAAAAGATAAAGGATTCCTAATGAGGAGATATCGTAACTTAGTAGCTTCTCCATAACTTTGTAAAATATTCTGATCAAGGATGCAGGTCTATATTTTAGAGCCATAACCCTCCTTCCCTTTTTGAAGATAGGTACCACGTTTGCTTGTTTCCTGCAGCTAGAAATCTTCCCAGATTCCGGTGATGTTTCATATATGGTACATAGTGCAGCTAATATTGCTTTAGCGCATTTCTTAAGTACATAAGGGGATATATCATTATGACCTGTAGCTTTATGAGCACCTAACTCAATCACCACTTTGCATACCTCTGTGGATGAAAAGATTATATTCTCTAATACCGGCCCATTAGCTCCTCTCTGCAATCTGAGGTGGTAGGGTATTTTCTGCTGTAAATACTGACTGAAACTCCTTATTCAATTCTTCACAGATTTCTATACCCATCTCAAGGCTTATTACAAGGTTTATTACAAAGGTGTGTGGAGAGAAAGAGAGAGAGAGAGAGAGAGAGAGAGAGAGAGAGAGAGAGAGAGAGAGAGAGAGAGAGAGAGAGAGAGAGAGAGAGAGAGAGAGAGAGAGAGAGAGAGAGAGAGAGAGAGAGAACTTTTAACAAAAGCGATAAGAAAAGAATATTTTTTTCGGGAGGAAAAGCAGACAATGTGCGATCGGTTTTACTTCTTGGATACTCTTTTCTAATAAGAGCCGGGACGATGCCTTCATGTCAAGGCCTTGTTTTGTTTTTTGTTTAGGCAAGCGCGACCGTTACCTCAGTCTGTGGTGGACCGCGAACCCTCGATCTGACGAATCAAAGTCGAAAGCGTACCACTCAACCACGGTGGCCACAGGAAAAGCAGACAATAATTATGATATTATTTATTGCAGAGAATATGTGCATAATATTTACAAAATAGCAATATATAATGCATCAATGCATCAAGGCTTATTAAGCATTATTTGAGTAGCTCACTTATGATCAAAGATTTTCAGAGCGTTTCGAGAATAGGAAAAAGGAAAAGACGCCGCTGAACCAAGACCTCAAAGTGCAGATCTCACACTCGACCTTGGATCTTGGTCATAGATGCCCACTGACCATCACATACACTGTTGAAGGTCATGTCAATGACAGGCTTGCCTCCAAGGTCACCGGGGCCACGGCATTTGGGCTGTCGATCCCAAATTTTGTCAGGATTGTGAATCAGCCATCTGATAAGCATAGATAGAAATTAGAACTCGGACATCAACAAATTCTAAATGTTTATTGGTCAAAACACATTGCAACTCCAATATTCGTAATGTGTATCTATTGTCTGAGAGTATTTAAATAGAAAACATGCCTTTTACGCACAATGGATCACTTTAGAGAAGTAAAAACTCACCTGGTAAGATAAAGGATGAAACAGTCACAGTGCCAAGGATTCATAGACAGCTTGACTTGTTCAACCATTTTCAATTCATCAAGGATACCCTCCGGAAGCTTCATGAATTTATTACTGTCGATCTGGAGTCGTAAAAGACTGGGTGTTCTCTTGAAGATTTCTCGGGGTAGAAGTTTTAACAGGTTATTATTGATAAGGAGCCAGGCTAAGTTGTTCAGACCAGAAAAGGCAGCGAGTTCTACCTCCTCAATTTTGTTTGAAAACAAGTAAAGCTTCTCCAAGCGAGGTGTACCTGATAATAAACAATAAAGGTTAATTTCCAATATTGACTCTGGATGTGACAAACCCGTTTGTTCGAATCCACCGCCTGAAATTAGGAAAGGCACCCGGAATTATTTCCCCAGCTCCAATATGTCTGTGTCCTCCCACATTCGAATAGTATTAATAATGACACATAAAAATGCAAACTAAAACAGACTTTTTATAAAAATGTATGCGATCAGATTAAAATTTACAACTTATATATGAGGACAAATTTACATTTGTAATGAAAATATTAAGTGTTCTGAACAAAACTTAAATATTATAAGAACAGTGTGTAGACAAACTATACTCATTAATAATTTATATTAAAAACTTACCAACAAATGTCTTATTGTGGATATTTGTAATCTGATTTTGGCCTAAAAAGAGGGACCGAAGGTTAGACAAAGTAAGGAAGTCTTTGTAATCTATCTGGCTAATGCGATTGCTCGTCAGATCAAGAAAAGTCAGGTGGATCAGGTCACGGAAGACTCCCATTGGCAGACTTTCAATCTGAGAAGTAATAAGCGAATTTTCATACCAGCCTGTTCAGTGGTTAAGTAATAAAGAGAGCACTGAAAACACAATTTTATAATGGGATAATTTAATTTTGATGGATGGTTACAACAGCAAAGAGAGAAATAAAGAAACGCATATATAATATATGATTAGTAGGTTGACCATGGCACCAGCCCCCCATTGAAAGACTACAACTAAAGGTAGTAGGATGCAACTAGGACTGGTCCAGACAGTTCCGGGTTGAGTCTTCCTTCAGGACAGTTCTTTCCTCATGCCTACATCTACACTGAATATACTGGTGTTTTCATAACACATCTCTTGCTATTCAGTTACATTTGACAAGTCACAACACTCCCCACATCTGTCTCTTTTTCCCTCTTTTTTCCTCATATTCGTTATTATTTATGGAAGGTCCACAGCTAATGGCTCCCAGTACCCAGCATAGAGGGGTGCGAAGAATCTCCAGGGATCGTGTTGACTTCATTATTGGCTTGAGGGCAGACATGCCTGGTGGTAGTAATGGTTCTGCCTTTAACCTTGCACCTCCCAATAGATCTGCTTCTTTCACTCTTCACTATTCTAACATTCGTGGGCTGAACTCTGATCTTTCGTCTGTGGAACAGCACTTGGGTACTTTCTTCCCTAAACTCCTCCTCCTATCTGAAACCCAACTGTCTATACATGCTTCCACTGACCCAATTCATATATCTCACTATAATCTGTATACTCGTTTTCGTTCCATAGGTGGGGGCCTGTGCCTACTGCAACACTAACACTCCTATTGCGAGGCTCATGGACCTTGAATCTCCTGACTTCGATGTTCTCTGGCTAAAAGTCTATCTCTCCACTACCACTATTTTCCTTTGCTTTTGCTACTGTTCTCCAAACTCCACCGAGTTTGTATCTTTCTTTGAATATCTGTCCTCGTGCTATGAGTCCTTGCTATCTTCTCACCCACATGCCGAAGTTCTCTACATTGGAGACTTCAATGTACACCACAGTGAGTGGCTTAATTCTTCTCACACTGATGTGGGAGGAAGTGAGACCCTTGCTTTCTCTATTACTCACAATCTGGAGCAAATTATCAAACAATCTACACGTGTTCCTGATCGTCACGAACATGCAGCAAACACTCTTGACCTATTTCTTACTTCTAACCCTTCAAACTACTCTTATTCTGTGCTTTCCCCTCTTGGTAAATCTGACCACTCTATGATCTCAATCTCTTCCATTTTCACTCCCTCTCCACCAATCCCTCCTACTCAGTTCTGCCTTTGGCACTTTGAGTGTACCCAACATGAATATTTGTGTAACTTCCTCTTTGACTTCCCTTGGGATGACTATTGCTTTTGGTCCTGCAACCCTGATCAGGTAGCCCTAAAAGTTGCCGAGATCATGACCACGGGAATGGAGGTGTGCATCCCCTCTTCAACAAAAACTTTCTCTCCCCTAAACCTTGGTGTGACTGTGCCTACTCCATAGCTATTCAGGCCAGGAATTGGGCACACTGATCGTACCAATCCTCTCCTTCTGATTTAACTTGCTCTCCTTTTATTGTAGCTAGGAATCACTGTACTGCTCAGATTCGAAGGTCTAAAGATTCCTTTATCAGAAGGAAAGTTGATGACCTTAACTCCTCTCCAACTGACAAATGCTTCTGGTCCTTAGCCAAAATTCTCTCCAAAAACTTCTGTACCTGAAGCTTTCCCCCTCTCATTCATTCTGATGGTTCTATAGCTTGCTCTCCCACTGACAAAGCCACTCTCTTTGGCTCTCATTTTCCTGCCAACTCTTCTATAAATGATTTCAGCACAACTTTTCCTCAATATTTACCCATCTCTAACCCTATGCCCTCCCTATTCCTTTCTTCATGCTAAGTTCATAAGGTTCTTTGTTTGCTAAAGACGAACAAGGCATCTGGTCCCAATGGTATCCCTGCAAGGTTCCTTAAGGAGCTTGCAGATGAACTGACTCCCGTGCTTTGCCATCTTTTTTGCCTCATTATGTCAACCAGTAGCTATCCTTCATCCTGTAGGCATGCTCTGGTTCAATCTGTTCCTAAGACGGGTGACTGCTCTATTCCTTCAAACTACTGACCTATTGCCCTAACCTATTCTATTGCTAAAGTTTTCAAAACTTTCCTCAGTGCTCACTTCTTGAAACTCTTTGAACCTAACTCACTTATCTCCGATCACCAGTACAACTTCAGCAAGGCAAGATCCACTGGTGATCTCCTGTCCTATCTTACTCAAGTATGGTCATCTTCTCTGAGGAACTATGTGGAATCCTTTGTCGTCGCCCTTGATATATCTAAGGCTTTTGACAGAGTCTGGCACAAGTCTCTGTTGGCCAAACTCCCTGCCTATGGCTTTACCCCTTCTTTCTGTTCTCTGATTTCCAGTTTTCTTACTGACCGTTTTATATCTGTAGTTGTTGATGGTGTGGCATCTACCTCTTTCTTTGTTACCAGTGGTGTTCCACAGGGCTCCGTTCTTTCACCTACTCTGTTCCTTCTCTTCATCAATGATCTTCTACAATCCCCATCTTTCTCTCTTTTTCATGCCTCTGCTAATGATTACCCTTCACTTTCCTCTGCTTTTTCTTCACAACCTACATCTGCTACTCATTTATCAGTCTCATATCACTCTTTCCTCTACTCTCAACTCCGATTTGCAGAGAGTATCTGAGTGGGGCACTCAAAATTTAGTTAAATTCAATGTCTCCAAGAAACAGTTTCTGGCTATCTCTTTATCTTCATCTCCTCCTGATAACCCTATTGTCTTCGAAACTAACGAAATTTACCTTCCTAATTCTATCAACATATTAGGAATCCATATAGCCTCTAACTTGTCTTGGAGGAATCACATCAATTCAACCATCCAATTTGGGGTTTTGTTTCGTTTTTGTCATTACTTTTTCTCTTTACAGTTACATAAAATTTATAAAGGTCTTATCAGTCCCTGCCTAGAACACTGCTCACACATCTGGGGTATTTCTTTTTATACTTATCCACTTGATAGGGTTGAATCTAAGGCAGTCAGACTCATTAATGATCCTTCTCTTACTTCTAATCTGGATTCTCTCTCTCTTCGCCATAAGGTATCTTTCCTCTCTCTCTTCTATCGCTACTACTTGCATCGCTGCTCTGATGAGTTGGCGAGTTGCATCCCTCCCCCACTGCCGAGGCCGCGTAGCACTCGCCAAGCAGCCTTGTCTCACAGGTACTGTGTGAAGATTTGTAGCTTGCGGATTGGTCGGTGCAGCGACTGCTTCTTCCCATCTACCTTCGGACTCTGGAACTCTCTTCCTCCTTCTGTCTTTCCTAATTCTTATGACCTATCATCCTTCAAAAATCATATCTATCATCATCTCAGGGCCTAGTCCTCCATATCTCTGGGTCCTCTGTACTTTGACTGTTTTTTCTGTCTGTCGTTTTCCTTTGTGTGACATTACCTCATCTATGCCTTGTCCTTAACACTTTTCTTTTCTTTCATCTTGGTATTTTCTCGTGCCCGGGCCTCTATTGATAAGAACAGTTTTTGCCTGTTCCGGTGTCACACTAAGCAAAAAATTAATATAAAAAAAATAGTAAATATAAAAAAATAATATATATATATATATATATATATATATATATATATATATATATATATATATATATATATATATATATATATATATATATATATTATGGGGGTTTTGCGAGTCTAAGCACACACATTCACCAGTAGCTGTTATACCTCATTTACTTCTTTTTGCTCCTTTGGGATAAAGGGCTCCCATAATCTTTCGATCCAGAGGGTAAATAATTAAGGATCTTCTGCCGTTAGGCCACAAATCCTTGCCAACTTATCCTGGGGGATAGTAAACTAAGATAAATTTGGCATACAATGTCTGCCGTTACCAACGCTTGTTTCGTGGCAAGAAATCATGATCAGAGGAGGAGAAATAGCTAAACTATTCCTTTCTCCATTTTGGTCATGTCCTACGACCACCAGACATTTATTTAGTGTCTTCTATGTATAACACACAATTCATTTCCTTTCACCATCAAGGAACTTCCCTTATCATTCTCCTACGACATACAGAGTATACATATGCGAGCAACTCTTTCTTGCAGAATGCTGACATATAGTTCTCATATTCTTATAAGCATATTAAAAGATGTCATTTCACACTAGCAAATCTCAAAGACATGTTGAACAGAAGCATACTTTGTTATTTTGAAGGTAGAGAATCTGTAGCGTAGAGAGCTGGTCAAACACACCATACGGAAGACGAACAAGGTGGTTATAACCCAAATTCAGAACTTTCATTTTTATCAGATTTGAAAATGCCTGCCTAGGAAGTTCCTGAAATTTTTAAAAGTAGTCATTAACCCTGAGAGATAGGACAAAAATAATTTACTCAGATATAGAATAGAGTTCATAAGACATATTTCATATCGTATTATTATAATGAATGCAAACTCAGCTCACTATACATGAGTAAATGCTAAAGAAGATAGAATTACCACCACTTGAAGCTGAAAGAATGAGGATGTGATATGGTAAAGGCTTTATTATATATGAAGCTACATTGAGAAAGTTATTTTGAAAGTATTTTGAAAGAAGTCTCAACAGGATGTGATAATACATTTTTCCCCCATTTTATAAGTGTAAGATTAGTTCAGAATTGGAATTCGCAAAACTAGGTAATTTTGATGGTTAAAATGAATTTACTCATATTTTTAATGAAATACGTCAACAACAACAACGATTAAAAACGAAACTATTTCCATATACATTTCCTTTTACCTTAATTCTATTTTCAGATAAATCCAGATCTTCCAAGCTTTCCAAGTCAGAGAAAATCGTGTCAGGTATCTGAGTAATGGCATTGCTGGCTAGGTTAAGAAAATAGAGGTTCAAAAGCATTTTGAAGATTTCTTCCGGTAAGGCCTCGAGAACGTTAAAGGATATGTCTCTGGAAAAAAAAAATTGGTCTTGAAGCTTGTCATTTAGAAACAACGGGTTACTGTCACAAATCTGCTGTTTTCCTCAAGTTACTATTGATGCAATGAGGGCCATCTTAATCATTATAGGCTATTATAGATCACCTTAAAATTCAAACCTTCAGCTAAAAATTATGATTTACTCTGAGGAGGTCATAGTTTGAAGCTTCGTAAGATAATTTTTTTCAGGATGTAAGGAAGTACTTTTTTAATGTAAGAGCATTTGATGATTAGAATTCGCTAAGCGAGGAGGTAGTTAATGCTAACTCAATTTATAGTTTTCAGGAGAAGTATGATAAGTATCAATAAGTACAAAATGGAACCGACTAGGAGACGGGAAAATATGAGATTGGGGCTCTCTTCCGTAAGCACAGTTAATTAATAAATTAATTGATTAATTAATTAATTAATCATATATATATATATATATATATATATATATATATATATATATATATATATATATATATATATATATATATATATATATATATATATATATATATATATAAATTATTCTATTTCACGAGAAACACGAGAATATTCTGAATATGTGATTGGATATGTCTACGTAAAAAAATCTAAAGAAATTTTGAGATCTTAGTACTTTCAAGTTTATTACTTACCTTCAGAGGAATCTGAAGATAAGTAATAAACTTGAAAGTATTAAGGATCTCAAACATATCTTTCTAATTCCTTACGTAGCTATATCTATTCATATATATATATATATATATATATATATATATATATATATATATATATATATATATATATATATATATATATATATATATATATATATATATATATATATATATATATATACCTATATATATATATACCGTGATATATATACTGCATAGTATATAGTATCAGTATTATTCATGTGTATATATATATATATATATATATATATATATATATATATATATATATATATATATATATATATATATATATATATATATATATATATATATATATATATATATATATATATATATATATATATATATATATATATATATATATATATATACAATAGAAAAAAACCTATTAAAGAAAACCGTGAAAAATGGACTGTATGGATATAGTTCAGTGATATATATATATATATATATATATATATATATATATATATATATATATATATATATATATATATATATATATATATATATATATATATATATATATATATATATATATATATATATATATATATATATATATATATATATATATATATATATATATATATATATATATATATATATATATATATATATATATATATATATATATATATATATATATATATATATATATATATATATATATATATATATATATATATATATATATATATATATATATATATATATATATATATATATATATATATATATATATATATATATATATATATATATATATATATATATATATATATATATATATATATATATATATATATATACCACGGTAAAGGTTTGCTACAAACATGACTTAAATAGCATGACATTAAGTATAAAAGTATTTTAATACTAACATCGTTCTGAGAGATCTGGCGTCTTGAAAGAGGTCTGGCGTTAGGTAGAGAAGTTGATTTTTATGAAGTTTTCTGTAGAATTAAAAAAGGAAATTAATATTAGTATCCGAGCTTCAGATAATATCAATATCAAAACTTTTTTTTTTTAAAAACTGTGAGATGAAATTTCGGTCCCCAACGATACTTAAGATCATAGATGAATTCGGTTTTACGTCACGAACTCCCTCTTCTACTAAGGGCTAGGGCGGTTGCCTTCTTACGAAGGACTTGTTTTGGCAGATGTAATTGTTACCCTTAGTGTATGCCCTTACTAACCTCAGTCCGTGACGGGGCGCGAACCCTCGACTTGCCGCCTCAGAGTCGCAGTCGCTACCATTTTGCCACGGAGACTACACTTAAGATCATGAAGATCCTATTTCATTATATGCTCAACTCTAACCCCCCCCCCGTACAATAGTCGGGGAGGGGTGGTAGAGGATCTTCAGGGGAAGTGGGAGAGGTAGAAGATCTTAGGAATCTGGAGTAAATGTCAGGGACCTTTTGACCCATGCAACAAGCCTCGATGGTAATATTCAGAATATGGATAGAGAAATGCAAGGTGTTGAAAGTAAGTCAAAAGAAAATAAAACACTAAGAGAGATTGTAAGAAATTTAGAGGAGAGTTATAAGGCACAAAGGGAAGAGAGAAAAAACAAAAAACAAAAAACAAAACAAATAAAAATGCTGGAAGGAGAAAAGTATGGACAAGAAAATAACAACGAACAGTTGAGTGACAGACTAAATGAAATAAATGTTAGCTCACTGCTCTCTCTTGAGAGAGAGAGACTGCAGCTTGTAATGTCCAGATAAAGGAAAACATCAAACAGTTTAGAAAAGACTTCCATGAGCTTAATACGGAACATGAGGGCATTACAAGATCCTTTGCAGATGCAGTGAAGTAAAATGTAGCACTAAAAGAGGCAGTGGGGGAGGTGGCAATGTAAAATTTAAATACTGTTGACTACAAAGAACAGTTGAAGAACTGAACTCAGAACTTACTGGGTGGTGGAAGGCAAGGATTATATTTAGTAAGCTTCATGTACATACCTGCGAGTTATGTCCTGCAAAGACTTTATATTTTAGTTTCAAAACTTGTTTTAATGTTTCTGAATTTATGTGTTTTACTGACGTTGTTATGAGCAATAAACTTATTAAAACAAAATCCACAATACCATACCTGCCTCAGTGCCACAGCTAGTAGTCATCTCATTCTATCAATTTAAAATTATTCCTTATAAATTGATATCTCTTCCCATATTTACATGGGATCACTTCTTGCTGGTGACTTGGAAGCTAATACTTGGTTTTCACTCAGAGCTTTATAGACAGATTTCCCTCCCAAAGCAACTCTCTCCATGCATAAGGGCATGAAGAGTGTACCTAATTGCGTAGCTTTGCTCCAGTAGCTGAATTTATTACTTTATTATTTTATTACACTCCATTGTTTTAAAAACTAACCAAACACTCTGCCAAGCCGTAATTCCCCATATACAAGAGGGGAGTGAATGAGTTAAAGTAAAAGAGTGACTCTTTGTGGGAAGAAAATACAAAGGAGGGGAAATCTCAGTCGCCTTCCTCTATAGTCCACGTGGATGATATTACCGGAAAACATTTTCATCCTATACTTACAGATGTCGCAAGTTTTCAAGGTCATAGAATAAGCTATTAGGCATCAACTGCAGATCATTTTCACTCAGATCACTGAAATAATAATAATAATAATAATAATAATAATAATAATAATAATAATAATAATAATAATAATAATAATAATAGTTTTACAAAAGAAATACCATATCCTGCTGAATCTAAGAGAGACGCACCCATATATTACAATGTTCACGTACTTCGAACAGATATATATATATATATATATATATATATATATATATATATATATATATATATATATATATATATATATATATATATATATATATATATATATATATATATATATATATATATATATATATATATATATATATATATATATATATATATATATATATATATATATATATATATATATATATATATATATATATATATATATATATATATATATAATCTACTTACAGTTCAATTAATTGGGTGAGTCGGTTAAACGAATCCTTGTGGAGAAATTTCAGCCGATTCATGCTTAAGTCCCTGAAAAAAAATTATATATATTTATGATACGGTCCCACTTGGGAGACTTATTAAGAAGCTTGAAGTAATGGCTAGAGGAGGGTGAAGATGTTTTGGAATGGATAAAGCTTACTTATATAAATAGCTGGAGCATCATCAGAGGCAAAAAAACAGCAACCTATATAGCAAAAACTGTAGTTATATCTTTGGAAAAGGATACATCATTTTAGCTTTAAAAATTGAAGCAGAAATATGTAAAAATTCATTTTTTTTTCTTTTGTGTTTTCTCTCTTCGTTGACTTAATTTTGATTTAATAAGAAGCTCTAATGCCAAGCAAAGAAAATCAAAGTACTGAAATTCTAAAGCATTTGCCTCAGAAGGTAAGCAACTAAACTAAATAAATGAATAAGAAGTAATATTTGAATGAATAAATGAATAAAACCGTCAGGTCATGTTTGCATTAATATGGGGAATTAAGTCTTTGAATTATGAGAATTACTTTACGAGCCTAACTTAATAAATGACTTAAACAACAGCAGTATGCACTATCATTCAATCAAATCTTCAGACCTCCTATCAGGTTTCGTCACAACAGATCATGCGTCTTCATATCGCCTTATCCCTGGAGTCCTCCTCAATCACGCCACAATCCGTCATGTTCGCTCATGCGCCACACAAAATTCCCTACTCTGGCTAACCTCTCTCCCTTCTACCTGGCATACAGTATTCCATTTTATCCTGTACATCCTCGTCACGCCCTAAGAAAATAGTAGCATCTTCAACTTTGTCACCTCCAGCCCTGTCATCTGTCTATTTGCCAGAGACACTATCTCCAAGTCTTTTAACATAGTACTGATTTCATTACTTCTTTCGCCGTCTCTTCTATTAATGCTACATATTCGTTACACATCTCTTATTATCACTTCCCATCTGACAATGCACAACACTCTCCATCTCTTTCTCTTTAAATTATGCTTTCTTCGCACCCAGGCCCGAAGAAGGCAAATTTTTTTTTTTTTTTTTTTGGGGGGGGGGCGTTCCAGGTGTCACACTCATGAAAAAAAAAAAGTAGTTTGCTCACAGAATCTTTGTATCCACAGGAATTTGTTGTTTCCGAGGAACGTGAAGCATTAGTTCTAGTCGCCAGCATGATACAGCTCTCGTCTCCATATTGCACGAACACGGCCCCTCTGCACACATAGACCATCTTGCTGGACTTCCATTTACTGGCCACACTTTAATGTACCGAAAGCCAATAGCTCTAATTAGTAAAGGAGCTTGAAACTAATATTATATATATTATTACTAATATTGCAGAGTTGTAAATTACCATATATTTAATATTATATATACAGTATATATATATATATATATATATATATATATATATATATATATATATATATATATATATATATATATATATATATATATATATATATATATATATATATATATATATATATATATATATATATGAATAATTTTTACCTATGACACATAATTACTGTGCCAAGGCACTACCACTACTCCTTGGCACAGTAATTATGTGTCAAAGCTTCAAGTCCCGGTAGGGGTAAAAATTATTCATGTTTTCACATATGGTGATGTACTTA
The DNA here is from genome assembly GCA_037179515.1 of Halocaridina rubra. NCBI lineage: Eukaryota > Metazoa > Arthropoda > Malacostraca > Decapoda > Atyidae > Halocaridina > Halocaridina rubra. Next base: position 70,059 of record JAXCGZ010004087.1, read on the forward strand.
TTTGATATATATATATATATATATATATATATATATATATATATATATATATATATATATATATATATATATATATGTAGTCTCCGTGGCAAAACGGTAGCGTCTGCGACTCTGAGGCGGCAGGTCGAGGGTTCGCGGCCCGTCACGGACTGAGGTTAGTAAGGGCATACACTCAGGGTAACGATTACATCTGCCAAAACAAGTCCTTCGTAAGAAGGCAACCGTCCTAGCCCTTAGTAGAAAAGGGAGTTCGTGACGTAAAACCGAATCAATCAATCATATATATATATATATATATATATATATATATATATATATATATATATATATATATATATATATATATATATATATTAGCATTGTTTGTCTGTCATCCATGAGAAACACTGTTCTGATTGAAATTTCTCTCTCTCTCTCTCTCTCTCTCTCTCTCTGGTAAAAAAAAAAATAATAATTTTTCTACTAACCCGGCTGAAATAAACTCATGACATCTCGCTCCAAATCTTGCACACTTCTGACTAGGGACTGGAGTTTTTTCATATTTTCAAAGACTTCCTCCAGGGCTTCAGGTTTGATCGTTCTCATCATTTTAGCCACAGTATGATCAGTGTAGCGTCTGGCTAATTCAACAGCTTGACAGCCATTCAATCCGCAGAGAGAACCTTCATCTGCAGACCTTGTTCTTCTAATTAGGCCGTACCAGGCGAGGAGCTTTATTAGGAAGAGGATGGATTTGCGTAGTTCCATCTGCGCTAACATATAAATATATGCAGAGATGATGAATATGTAAACATTACGCAACTGAAGATATGATGAAAACTAATAAGGCCTCATAATTACAAGTAAATACGGGGGAGAGAAAACCCTTACCAGGAGCGTCCCTCGGGTGGCGGATAAGAGAAACCTTCTGTTAAGGTCTACGACCCCGAATATAAGAAATGAGGATTCGTGGACGAAAAAAATAAGCCAGGATAAGAAGCCCAACAAGAAACTGATGGATGATTATGGTTCAGGAAATATAACCAAAAGACCATCCATGAACGATAAATCCACAGAATGACAATCCTAGATCTACCGTAGGGTGAGAAGAAATTAAAGCTAAACGACATTATGAAGTTTAGTACAACTGATTGAACTTTTTAAGCATATGAAAAATTGCATAATTTCTAAAATCTAAGCTTGAACTAGCAGTGAAACTTATTTGAAATGATAAAGGCAGAAACTAATTCCTTTGTAGTCATTTGAGTCAGTAATCTGATTACTTGATTACATTTTCTACATACATAATTCAACCTCATTGACAGTTGCAATTACTTATTCTTGAAATCACACGTCACATAGGAGGCAACTATATATATATATATATATATATATATATATATATATATATATATATATATATATATATATATATATATATATATATATATATAATATATATATATATATATATATATATATATATACATAGATATATATATATATATATATATATATATATATATATATATATATATATATATATATATATATATATATATATATATTATATATATATATATATATATATATATATATATATATATATGTAAAACTAATCTAAGTCTCTCTCTCTCTCTCTCTCTCTCTCTCTCTCTCTCTCTCTCTCTCTCTCTCTCTCTCTCTCTCTCTCTCTCTCTCTCTCTCTCTCTCTCTTAAATTACACAAAAGAACATAATAACCAATATCCGGCTGTATTCGTCCACCATGCCATCAGAATTTCCTGCAACATGACCACTTTTCAATTAGGGACAGTCTTCGGCTAATACAAAATATCTATCTATCTATCTATCTATCTATCTATCTATCTATCTATCTATCTATCTATCTATCTATATATATATCTATATATATATATATATATATATATATATATATATATATATATATATATATATATATATATATATATATATATATATATATATATATATATATATATATATATAAAGTTACATTTTGAAGAATGAATATTTGTGATATCAATATTGTACTTACGATGAGTACCACACGATGGAGTTTTTGAACTTAAGAAATAATCTGCATAGGAATCCAAGCCAGCGTTTTGATTAAATGCCTTGTTTGATCTAGCTCTTTGAGCACAAATATAAATTTACCATAAACAAGTTGCTGAATACTTTAAAAAGCGCATCTCTCAACATGCCGAGGAATGCTCGTTGGAATAGCCATATGTATATAATTATTATATGCATTTCATATAAGCATATTGATATAGCATACAGGAAATCTAATGAAAAGTATTTATATTGTTCCCTTTGAGTTGCTCAGTGAAACTTGGAATTAATACAATTTATAGTACTATGGATAATATTTACTTAACATTGCCCTCAGCACTTTATGATTTTCCTTGAGTATTCTCATCTTGTGCGAGGCCTTTGTAAGAAAACACTCATAATATATAACATAGCAGTTCTATGAAATACTTAGTTTGAAGTTTTGGAATTTGTCCTGTTATAAAATTTTGAATTAATAAAAAAACACGCAACTGTACCTTGTTTCTCTGTTCACAGAGTCTTCCCAGTGTTGGAGACAGGAGAACTTTACTGAACTGGATGTCAGTTACTGTCACTCTGAATGTTGGCTATGGACAAAATACGACAATGGAAATCGTTGATTGGCTCATTCTTTGTCAATCAAATCCTAGAGAAAGGGTGCCAGAGGACTAACGTACCTTTGTCCAGCCACTATGAAATAATTAACATAAAGGATATAGGTAGCTACTTCTCATAAGCTTCTCGTTTAGTTTTTGCTCAAAGTTTCTGAACTCGGATACATTACTTAAAAACAATTCTCTCCATTTAGCTGGGCTTAAGGCCAGCACAAATTTGATGTGGTTTGTTCCCTTAATAGTATCATTATTTGACAGTTCGAGATAATTATTTATCAAAATGCATACAGAACTTAAGGACTAAAATTGGAATTGGTATATGCTTTGGCCTGCTGACAAATCAATGTGTACAACATTATTTTGAAAAATCTATATAGATATTATCATTAACAAGGAGGCATCAAGTATGGTGTTGGAATTGGCAAGGCATAATCTCGTTAGGAGAGTAAAGTGTACAAGACTTACTGTTGCTATTTACCGTTTTATGTGTCACTATTAATTCACTTCCGAATGGAGATGGAGACAGACAGATTGGAGCTATTATTTTTACAATGGTATTCAATCATCTTCAGTACCTGGAAATCAATCTCGAGGTCTGATGGTGGAATAGACATAGACTTCGAAGCAACTTTACCTGTTTGATATTATTGTTTATATAAAAAAAAAAGTTTATATAGTTTTTAGTACTTAGGAAACCTGGCTCGGTAACTGGATAAATGACATAAAATTATAACGTTCGTTGAGGTATATAGTTCTCCAGTAGCATGAAAGCCTGAAACCTGGTGTTGCAATACATACGCAAAGGTTTGGTTTTCTTTAATCCTTGTTTTATCAGTCATCCAAGAATATTTATTTAAGTGAGCTTAAGGAATGCAGCTTAATGCTAGTAACTCCCCGTCTTCCCCATTTTCCTTTTTTATTATTAACTTCCTCCAGTCTGACGTTACACGATTTTGTGTAATTACCTAATTGTACATACTGGAAAGAGCCCAATGCTCGTAACTCCCTGTCTCTTGGTCGGTTCTATTTCTGTACTTAGTGACTCTTATCATGCTTCTCCTTAAAATTATGCATTGAGTTAGTATTAACTACCTCCTCGCTTAGCAAATTCCAATCACCAAATACTCTTACATTAAAAAAGTACTTTCTTACGTCCTGCAAAGAAGTTTTCTTACGAAACTTCAAACTATCACCTTTAGCTTTACTGCCAGCATTATCAAAATATTGATCCCTATCTACTCTATCATAACCATGAAGGAATTTAAAAACCGTCGTCATATCCTCCTCATTCTTCCATCTTCGGGTGATGGTAAGTCTAATTCCCTCAGCCTATCCTCATAACTGAGATTGCATATTTCTGGCACCAGTTTCGTGGCATGTCTTTGAACTTTTTCAAGCTTAAGTGTGTGCTTTTTCAAGTGTGGATTCCAAAAGGGGGTTGCATATTCAAGCTTTGGCCTCACATAGGTTACATAAATATTTCTGAACATTTCCTTGTCCATGTGCCTGAAGGCTACCCGCACACTTGCTAAGAAAGCATATGCTGTCCTTAGTATGCCATTTATATGCATTTCAGCAGCAACATCTGCCAGTATGTTTACTCCTAGAGCTCTTTCATTCTCTGTCTCTTGAAGTTCTGCTCCTGTTATTGAGTATTCAAGCTTGGGAATTCTCGCACTTGTACCCGTTCTCATTACCTTACATTTAGAAGTACTGAATTTAATTAGGCACTTTTCAGGTAACTCATGCACACTATGTAGTTCTTCCTGAAGTTCTATACTATTGTTCTTTTCTCTTACTTTCTTCACAATCTTTGCATCATCTGCAAATTTATTCATGAATTAATTTACAGACTCTGGTAGATCATTTAGGTATACAGGGAAGAAAAGTGGCCCTAAAACTGAACCCTGTGAAACTCCACAACTAACCCTTCTCCATTCAGACACTGAGTGTCTTACTCTAACCCTCTGTTCCCTTCCTTCTAAGTAAGTTTTTATCCATTCCAAGACATTTCCACCTATTCTCGCCATTACTTGCAGCTTCTTAATAAGTGTCCCTATGGGACCGAATCAAATGCCTTCTGAAAGTCTAGGAATGTGCAATCCGCCCAGCCCTCTCTTTCCTGTAAGACCCTGATTACCTCTTCATAAAATTCAGTTAAGTTTGTTACTGCTAATCTACCTACTCTGAAGCCATGTTGTCTAACTGACAAAAAGACGAAGGATTCCAAGTGAAGAGATATAGATGTTTGTTCTTAAAAGTTTCTCCAAACCTTTGCAGACTATGCTGGTTATGGAAACAGGTCTATAGTTTAGATCCGTACCCCTCTTACCCTTTTTGAAGATAGGTACCATGTTTTCTTGTTTCCATCATCTTGGAGTCTCCCCAGATTCCAGCAACTTTTTAAGTATGATACATAGTGCACCGATTTAGATTTAGCACATTTCTTAAGTACATAAGGGGATATATCATCAGGACCTATAGCTTTATGGGCATCTAACTCCATCAGCGCTTTGCTTCCCTCTGAGGTTGAAAGGATGATATTCTCTAATACCGGCCAATGAACTCCTATCTCAGCAATCTAAGGGTGTGGGGTATTTTCTTCTGTATATACTAACATAAAATCCGTGTTCAATTCTTCGCATATCTCTTCATCCGTCTCAGATATGCTTCCATCTGCTCTCTTTATCTTTAAATCCTGTTCTTTGACCTTCAATTTTCCTCTGATAAAACTGTGAAAAAGTTTGGGATTTTCTTCGTCTTCCTTGTAGTCTCTGTCTGCCTCTTTTAACTTAGGTAATAATTTTTTGTTTTCTTTTATAAATCTGCCAGGCATTTGTGCTTTTTCTCCTCCTATACTCTATTTTATCTAACTAGGAATTCTTCTATATTTTTTTTCTATATAAGTGTGACACCAGGATGGACAAAACAGAATTCTCTCTTCAGGCCCGGGCACCAAGAAAACGTTGAGAAAAAAGTAACAGATTAGGGGCAAGGCAGAAATAAGAGAATGATAAATAGTAAGAAGAGGACAGGCTGAGAGCATAATCAAAGTAATGTAGACCCAGTAACAGGCAGGGATAGGCCCTGAGATGACGACAGATCAGGTATTTGCAGGAAGATAGGTCATAAGAGTTAGGAAAGACAGAAGGAGGAAGAGTTCCAAAATCTGGAGGTGGAAGGAAAAAAGCAGCCACTACACTGACCAATCCGTGAGCTACAGATCTTTGTGTATACGTAAGGGCTCTTGTTGCAATTCAATAATTTCAATGCTAAATGCATTCATAGCATCAAAGAAAGATATGATCTGTGTCAGTGCATCAAACACCAACACTTTTCCGCATTAACACTAAGTATAGCCATTGTACTGGAATATTCCCATCAACATCACGTTCCTAGCATCTCACTTTCTATAATTTACAATGTAGCCTCATATTACTCAGATATGCATTATTATTATTATTTGTAGTAAGAGTAGTAGTAGTTGTAGTAGTAAGAAATATGAGACAGCATATAAACAGCTCCCATTCATAAGTTCGGATGTTGTTACTTCCACCAATGTACTGAAATTTCATTGGGTGTTCCTATTATGCCTAGCAAGTTAAGTCACAGTATATGACAATCCAATAGATTCCATATTCTTGGGTTCTTTCTCTCGAAAAGAAATGGGCTTGAACTCAAGTACCAGTATCATATAACCTATTTCCATAGATCCTTAGGTGTGTGTGTGGTGAACTTGAGCAAGATCTGGCAGTGCTGAGGCTAGGTAAGGCTTGGGTGAATGGACATGCATTAGTATACAGTTTATGAACTTAGTATACGACTTCTCTTATGAGACTTAGCTCTTTATTTTTACCAAAATAAAACTAGATGCACAAAGTTGGTACAAATTTGTTCGCTTATATGAAGGGCTTTTTAGCCTGTTGTCATTCATACTGAAATAAGAGGCAGTAAAAATAACATTAAAATTACGTCGGTTTGGATAGTGTTTCTATGCAGGATCGTGACCATCTTGACGATATCCCAATTTTTAGCAGCAATTGTGTCTGTGATCTCCTATCCTGTCCAACTGCACATGGAATGGTGAGTACACCAATAGATATGAAAGGACATTTGTGATACCATCTGCTCCAGTACCTGGAGTGGAATGCATCCTGATGTTTTACACCTAGGAAACAAACAAAATCATTGAGCTGGCTCCATGTACTAGCTGTACTCATTGCAATATGAACCCATCACAAATATTATTAAACATAGTTTAACCCTCAAAGGCCGGGTAATCTATGGAAAACATCCTCCCCTGATAGTGAGATGATGTGATTTGCCCTTAAGGGGTTAATAAACCCTTAGAAAAATACATTGTACATTAAAACTGTTGCAAATATTATAATTTCTTATAAGTACAAGCACCTGTGATTATCGTGATGCACTCACTGAGATTATTGCATTGTGAGGGGTTGGGCTACTACTTGAGGGAGGAATACACTATTCTTTCGTTTGTAACCCCAAATGGCATTAGATAAGTGACTGTACATACCACCTTGGGAAATTGAGCCTGGAACTTTTCGGATGGGAGTCACGCTCTATAATCACAGAGAAACTGGAAGGTGGTTGTAATAAAGTTGTTTATTCTTGTTTTCAATAAAATATAATTTTCTATTTAAACTAGGAGGGTGGCCATAATTGTAATATAAAGGAACGCAACCATATTCAATGTATTGTGTTCGAGGACCATTACTATTCAAACATATTTATTCTATACTATATATTTTTGGCAAGGTATCAGTTTACAGGAAGAATAAATTTACAAAATTTACAAATGAGTACTATGTTTTATATATATACACTATACATATAGATTTATGTCAGGTAAAACCTCAAAGTATGCAAAATTACAGAAGTTGAAATAGAAGACAAATATGATTATAATTTCTGCCTCTTGACAAAAATGTACTGATATTCACCTTTATCCATTATTAATCTAAAACAGTAAATGGCTGGTACTCTATTAATGGCAGAAAATTTGTCTTATAAAAGCAAACACTAAAGTATATAGATATACTGTATAGTCATACTGTACATTTTAAAGTGCATATCACATAATAATGTAGTAAATGGCTAATTATAATCAAACTATTATGGCTACTATGACTATTAAGAAGCAGAAATAGCAACAAACATGTATTTATGGCATATGATAAGTTTATTTCATTTATATACTTACTGTAAATAATCTGCTTTATAAAACTTGGATGAATGAAATGCGGTATGTCTTCCCCGAATGAGCATACTATATGAGTATGAGAATGAGCTCAAGTAAAATTATGAATATCTTATATCAACACTGAAATATTGCAAAGTCTAGGAAAATACACACAAGCTATATCCTTAGTGGATGTTTGATATTTATATAAAAGAAGAGAGCGTACTGCAAGAACTTGAAGACTAAGAAAAGGAATTTTAAAATACAAACATGAAATTCACACAAACAAGTACAGAAATGTATATTATGTATCAGTAACATCACAGAAATGCTTACAATTTATTACCATTAGAAAAAAATCTTTGTTGATGACTATAGTGCTAGTATTACACAAAAATCTTGTTATGCTATTACAGCATAATATATGTACTGTTTAGTGCAGTATATTATTTCACTGTGCACTTATAAAACATCAAAACTTCAAGACCATAAAAAAAAAAATCAGTATCAGTTTAGAGATTCAATATACTTATATTATAAAGATCAATATTATACAGGAGTCTACTTTTAATTTGTTTGAATATTTAAACAACATTAGTTGTGGATAATAAAAACTAATCCCTCTTATATTTTGCATAAAAAACAAAATTAAAAAAATAATGCAAACCTGAAGTAAAAACTGTAAAGATAAAATAGAAAACTTATATAGTCAAGAAAACTACTAGAATTCTCTTGTAATCCAAGACCACTTGACAGACCTGCATTGGCATATCTTAATCCATATGGATATTCCTTCTTAAACTGGCAAACTAAGAGTTACAAACATATATAAAATAAGAATGCATATGGTTCTTGAATTACATTATGCCTTCCGATTCAATCTTAGAAATATTGTAATAATAAGGTTGTGGCCATTGGTCATGAAATACAACATAACTAAAGTTTGGGTGTGCTGTATAGCTTAATACACAACACAATATAATGCCCACATGTGTACCACATTTCTACCTGTTTTTCGAGTTTTGTCCAGTTTTACTTGCTATTCATTCATGTACTCAGTCGTAAGCTGAACACAGCACATATTGGATTAAATTATACTTATCATTGGCCCCAGTATTTATTTATTTTTTTTTGCAATAAAGTAAAAATTACAAATAATTTTCCATACAACTTCATATCTTTAAAACCCACTATATCAAATTTTATTAAAATATATCAAATTTAAGTACCAATCAGTGCAATATTATGAATTCGTCTGTAGGATGGATACACTGGAACTTGTGCAAATTTTATTTGGATAGGAAATAATAATACTCCACAGAGGATGATATACACCTAACCCCATATGAAATCATTGTTTTCGTTATTATTGAGTTTCCCTATGCTGCCTGGTTGAACAGCCCCAGAGTCCCTAAAGAGGAAATATAATTTGCAAATACTAGGCTTTCCCAAGGAGCTCTCAGGCAGTGTAATGTCAGTAGTGTTGCTGTTGTTGTATGTGCGATGCAGTCTTCCATAATGTGTTTGAATATATGAAGTGATGTGTTACGTCCTAAAATGACATAATTGACGGGGTCATCCAGCATCTTCTCATAGCTCTGAAGGGTTGTGTGATACCCACATTTCAGCACGGCCATGTGGACTTGTCTATACTGAGAAGGGAGGATTCAGAAGGATGAATTTATGGAGATTGCATATGCAGCTGTGAGTTATCACTGAGTGACTGGATGGAATGCTGAGTTCGTGGAGGCTGGTTTGAGGAAAGATTTTGATGATATTTTGTCCTATGTGTTGTTTTGAAGTTTCTTGGCGTGCTTGGAAGTTCTGCCAGGTAGTGTAGTGGGTGGAGTTGCTTAGTAGATGCTACAGCGAGTACATGCATGCCTTTCATGTCAAGATCGTCTTTGACATTGAAGACTTGGTTTCTTGGTGAGTGGTTTATAGCTGTATCCGGTGCATATTTTTAGGACTTAGTTTTGCATAGTTTGCAGGGTGTTGTGGTATGTTGTACTGAGATTAGAAGCCCAAGAAGGGCCTGCATATTTCATCACTGAGCGTATATATGAAGCGT
>JAXCGZ010004087.1:85000-86036 GCA_037179515.1 Halocaridina rubra
GTTACTGCTCTGAATACACCCTACAGGCTGGCCGAATGATGATGTCACCAAGAGGGATGCCAAAATAATCACTCAATTGGCAGGCAAACATCCCAAAGGAAAGATCTCGCCTCAGCAGTCATGCTTACTCCAAACTTTTTTTAAGTGGCGTCTTCACAGGAATTCATTTGGCACAAATAAGGTGAGAGATAGTTGAAGGTAAAGCTCGTTGGTCAAGCAAATTGGGAATGTGAGAAAATGGTTAAATCCGTTACTGATCAATTCCTTAGAAATTTTTCTCAGTTCCATTCCCTTACAAAATGCATTTTTGTAGATTACCTAGCTGGAATCTCATTTATCAAATTTAATTCCTTGACCTGGAAATTATCGCCGATATACACTGATAAGAAATATCTTTCAGTGCGGGTGCCCTCAAAATATAGATCAATACCAAGTAAAAATCTATCCCTTCTCCTAGTGAATTCTAATTTTATTTCACCGTTTTCTATCATCGTAAATAAAGTGTTTTACATCAATACTCGAAAATAAAGTGTTTTACACTATAAATTACAAAAATTAAGAATTTAAATAAAGAGTTTTACATTATATATAGCAAATAATTAATAAGTAATTTTGCCCTGCTGGCATTGCAAACGTTTCTTCTTAACCACAATTTAATGAATACATACTGTATTTATCGAGTTGATTCTTCATTTATTGGGAGTAGAGTGTTTTGAGTTATAAGTTGTTAATACTTCATAAGGTGTTTTGCCCTCTTGGTACTGCAAACATTTCTTGCTAACCAAAATTAAATGAATACATATTTGGCACGTAGATTCTTCATTTATCGTAAATAAAGTGTTTTACTATATAAATTGCAAATAATTAATAAGTAATTTTGCCCTATTGGCATTGCAAACGTTTCTTGTTACCTACAATTTAATGAATACATACTGTATTTGTCTCGATGATTCTTCATTTATTGTAAATCACTTGTTTTACGCTAATGCCTGCAAATAATTAATAATTGTGTATGTTCTTATGATAGTGTAAATAT
>JAXCGZ010004088.1:10000-17500 GCA_037179515.1 Halocaridina rubra
ATAATAATAATAATAATAACAATAATAATAATAATAATAAGAAGAAGAAGGAGGAGAAGTAGAAGAAGAATTTGCCTGTTCTTCCTGTTCACATTTTTCTTCTTTTTCTCTTTTTCCATTGTGCTTAAGTTTATTTCTGCACGTCTTCTCAAATTGTGTCTCCTCGCTCATATTTTTCTTTGTTTTTTAAGTTTCGGTGATGATTTCATCCACACACAACAGACAGTCTAACCAATAGTCGCGAGTAGACTAGAAACACATAAAAACAGAAGCAAGAGGAAAAAAAAAAACGCTCATAACATTAAACCATAGACCATATCCATAGAACCTTGTAATAAAGTCAAAGGGATTTACTCACAACGACCTTCATGGTAGCTGATTCAAGAGGCCGATGTCATTTCACTAGAATAATTTACAGACTATTTTCATATTGGGCATTGCTCTTTTTGTGTCGTTTGCTATTCTATATGTATATATCTATTAGGAGTCTAATTGGAAATATATAATATATTATCACAAAGCAAAGTATGGTGTTAAGAGGATGAGCTATATAGTTGCAGTCTCCGAGATACTATTAGACTATGAACATTTCCCCACACTATGCTACATTTTTGCGTCTATACTGCAAGCTATTCATCTGTATTTCTACAATGCTTTATCATTTATTATTTTGTTCCCTGATAGAAATATGCATATTGTGATATCGAAGCACACTCCAAAAACTGATAACATCACTAGGCCATGGTATATGTATGATAAGAATGACAAGAATGACATGGACAAGTATTTAGATTATGTTGTCTTACTTTTGAATAGCTGTTTTAGTCATTGCTATCTGCCATGCCATATACTGAAGGGTGTCCTTAGTAAGCTCCGATTATCAAAGGCAGTATAGAGGTAGTTTAACAACAGACTTAAGCAACTAGCGATCAGTCAAGCAGTCATCAAACCTACTTAAGATTTTTGAGACTCGTATATTTAATATTTTGTCATGAAATATTCATTTTCACGACAGGTAGTTTGGCTTTACACCTGGTTTATCAACAATGATACTTGTTTTATGTTAAAAGAAGTATTTTATGAAAACTCAAAACGTAGGAAATCTGGAATTGCAATGTTTGTTGATTTGTCAAACGGGTTTCATACAGTTGACCACTCTTAACTTGGTGGAAAATTGTTAGAGGAAGCTGTTCCTTACCTAAGGAATCAATCGGCAGATATAATTTGAAATGGCTTCAAAAGCAGGGACATTATATTGGAACGCGGAGTGAGACAGGGGACATTTTATCCCCCTTTTTGGTGACATTTTATATAGATTAAATATTCAGTGAGATTAATTCATGAACGTTGTGTGTACTATAGCCTTGACCGAATATTATTGCAAATGCAGATGACATCGTTGTGATCAGTACTTCAGAGTCAGATTTGGAGGTCTTTTATATCACAAAATGTGCAGATTATTCAGTAAGCAGACCCAAATTAACAACGACAAAACTAAATGCATGATTTTCAGCAGGACTTCTCAACAAAATAGTTCTCCCAGTGTCAAACTTGGGGATAACTTTTTAGAAGTAATTTCAATAACAAATATTTAAGACATGTTGTTGAGAGTACTTCACATAATCAAAAGGATGGAGAACTACGACTGAACAGATTTTTAAGTGCCTCTCCTGTCCTAAGAAACTTCGCCCATTGTAACATTTAAGTCTTTTTTTTTTCTTATCCAAATTGTATTGTATGTCAGCGTATGGTTTGTTACTTTAGAATTATAAAGATACTTTCAGGAGGTCACTGTTTAATGCGTTTGAAATGGCCTTCAGCAATATTCTTAAACGAATAATTGGAGTTTCTACATATGCGAGTAACCATCTCGTTGCTGACATATGTCAGAAATTTCTTCTTAAACATCACATTAGCCCTACTTCGGGCTAAGTACTATAAAAAGCTTTCATATTCATTTAGCAGCATCATAAAACTGAAATTACGTTGCTAAAGTGTGGATACTTTGCTGAAGCAGTAAGGGGAATGATTAAAAGAGACCATGATGTAAATATTTGGAAATTTGATATTATGACTTTAAAGGTACGACTTTCCTGGAGGTAAAAATCATGAACCTAGAAGAGGAGTCAGTCAGTGCCTTTTCTTTAGACTGTAAAAGGTGCTCATGGTGATTCATTATTGTTTATGGAATGGCTTCCATGTTATGTTATTCTTATAAGAATATTATTACTACTGTAATTTTATGTGAATATCATTTATGAAACATATTATAACTCATTTAACGTATATAACCACTGGGTCATAAGATATCAACTCTTTGTTACCATATGTATGTTTACATGGAATAAAGGAATTAAAATTAAATAAACTTTAATGAATTTCTGCTGTAAATATTATTATTATAATTATCATTATTATTATTATTATTATTATTATTATTATTATTATTATTATTATTATTATTATTATTATTATTATTATTATTATTATTATTATTATTAATATCATTATTATTATTATTAAACTACGTCTCTTTTAGACATAATTGGTGACTTCAGACATATCAGCAATTGTGAACGAGACATTTTTTCCGAAAATCAAGCTCACTTCTTACTCATGTTACTCATTTCATATGCAAGCATGAATGAGGATATTCTCTGATTTTCCATTCCACTAATCTATGTTCAGTCAAATGATTGCTCTCTCTCTAGCCAATGGCCATATCACAGATGACGATAAAGTGATGTGTACATGTTTAAATGATTATTTCTTATCTGTATTTACCAATGAAAACTTGGAAAATATTCCGGAAGTAGAATCCATTTACAGAGACAGTCCCGATAAAATACTTAGTTCAATAAATATTACGAGAGAGGAGGTAATAAAAGAAATAGATAAATTAAAGGCTCATAAATCTCCGGGACCTGATGGAATATATGCTAGAATATTAAAGGAATGCAAGGAAGAGCTTAGTTGTCCACTAACTGCATTATTTAATAATTCAATAAAATTAGGATCGGTACCCATGGAGTGGAAATTGGCAGATGTGGTACCAATATTTAAAAAAGGAGAACGAGTTAAAAAGAATAATTATAGGCCGGTAAGTTTAACGTCAACAGTGGGTAAGATTCTAGAATCCATAATTGCAAATAAAATAAGGGCAAATCTAGAATTACACAGACTGATAAAACTTTCACAACACGGGTTTCTTAAGGGTTTTTCGTGCCTTACAAACTTACTGTCTTTTTATTCAGAAGTTTACAAGGCAGTAGATTGTGGCAAAGAATATGATACAATATATCTAGATTTTAGCCAAGCTTTTGATAGAGTTCCTCACAAAAGATTAGTTAAAAAGCTAGAAGCTCATGGTATAGGAGGAGCTGTCCTCAGATGGATCAAACAATGGTTAAAAGACAGAAAACAGAGGGTTTGCATAAATGGAGAGAAATCAGAGTGGGGCTCGGTTACTAGCGGGGTACCACAAGGCTCGGTACTGGGTCCCCTATTATTCATCGTATATCTAAATGATCTGGATTCGGATATCAGTAGTAACCTAAGTAAATTCGCAGACGACACTAAAATAGGTAGAACTATAAATGGAAAAGAAGACATTCATGCTTTACAGGAAGATCTAAATAGATTATCTGAATGGTCGGACAAATGGCAAATGGAATTTAATGTTGAAAAATGTAAAGTAGTTAAAATGGGTACTATAAAAGACAATACTAGTTATAAGCTAAATAACCATGAAATCATGAGTTCTCAGTGTGAAAGGGATTTGGGAGTTCTTGTGAGTAGTAGTCTTAAGCCAAGAGAGCAATGCACAGCAGTCAGAAATAAAGCAAACAGAATTTTAGGATTTATCTCAAGAAGCGTTAGCAATAGGACGGAAAAAGTTATTTTGCAGCTCTATCTTGCATTAGTTAGGCCCCATTTAGATTATGCTGTGCAATTCTGGTCACCCTATTATAGAATGGAAATTGAATCCTTGGAGAGAGTGCAGCGAAGAATGACCAAGATGATACACAATATCAGAAATCTACCATATGAGGACAGATTAAAAAAACTTAATCTACATTCTCTAGAGAGGCGAAGAGTTAGGGGGGATATGATTGAAGTGTATAAATGGTTTAAAGGGATTAACAAGGGAGATATTAATAAAGTTTTAAAAATTCATGATCAAACCAGAACTCGTAATAATGGATTTAAGCTTGATAAATTTAGGTTCAGAAGGGAAATTGGTAAAAATTGGTTTGGTAATAGAGTAGCTGATGCATGGAACAAGCTTCCTAGTAGGATAGTAAATGCCAATACCTTAGACACCTTCAAATGTAGATTAGATAGACATATGACAGAGGTAGGGTGGGTATGAATAGGTTAGTGCTTATTAGAAAAATCATAAACAGAAAAATAGAATAAATAAGTAGAGTAGAATAGAATAGGTTAGACATGCTGAAAATACATTTCAAAAATGGAGCTGCCTCGTGTGTGCCAGTAGGCATGTTGCAGTGTCCTCTATTCATATGTTCTTATGTTCTCTCTCTCTCTCTCTCTCTCTCTCTCTCTCTCTCTCTCTCTCTCTCTCTCTCTCTCTCTCTCTCTCTTTATTTATTTATCTATCTATTTATCTATCTATCTATATATCTATCTATCTATCTATCTATCTATCTATCTATCTATCTATCTATCTATCTATATATATATATATATATATATATATATATATATATATATATATATATATTTATCTATCTATCTATCTATCCTTCACATATACACAGACACACACACACGCACACAAGTGTGCGAGAGCGCGCCTTGACCCATATTAAAATGCTTAACAGTTTCTTAAATGTTTCTTAAGTGTTATAATTTTCTGTTATGGGTTTCAACACACTCGCTTATATATGCATTTGTATGCATATATAGATATATTCACAAATACATCCATGCATATATATATATATATATATATATATATATATATATATATATACATACATACATGTATATATATATATATATATATATATATATATATATATATATATATATATATATATATATATATATATAGATAGATAGATAGATAGATAGATAGACAGATAGATAGATAGATGGATAGATAGATGGATAGATAGAAAAATGAATGCATGCTGGAATGTAAATGTGTACATATATATTAACAATCATGTGCTGCTTAGTTAATGTATGTAAATATACAATATTGCTAATGTAATTTATAAAATAGTATTGCAATTTCCGTTAGGGGAAAAACTGCTATTGATTCCGAATGGGAAATTTTGCCTGTGATCAGTACCTAATTACAGCATACTTATAATTTTATATCTTTATTAGGTTGGCAGCTTCATATTTGGTAAGATAACAAAGAGGCATTTGGGTAAACACGGGAAATTATTTCAAGTAGCTCTACAATGCAAGAATACATACATACATACATACATACATACATACATACATATATATATATATATATATATATATATATATATATATATATATATATATATATATATATATATATATATATATATATATATATATACATGGCTCCATTCCCCCTTGCAAAGCGGGTGGCCAAGAAACACGCATTCGCCACCATCCACACATACCTCAACTTCTCCTCCTAGTTCCTTGGGGATAAAGGGTTGGCACGTTTCCCCACCCCCTTTTATCGTGCTTGGGTCATCCACAAGGTAAGTGGGCAAAGATTTTTACAGTGCCCGACAACCGCAGCTGGTTTACCCCCACCGCTTCATCATATGGCAACTCCCTTTACACCTGTCCATCACAGTTCGTTAAACTTGTGGGTTCGAGAAATCCTTTTGGCTCGTGTCACCTATACATTATTGCCCTCCACTTATTTCTAGCTCTTGCACGTTTTCTTCCCTGCTCCGCTGACATTCTACGTGCATCCAGTACAAGAATATGTATATAAAATCTAAGATAATGATATAATTGTTTTTCCATTACACAAGTAGGCATACACTTACGTAAGAACTGTAAGTATAAGGCTCTTTTACGTGAACAGACGAGAGAGAGAGAGAGAGAGAGAGAGAGAGAGAGAGAGAGAGAGAGAGAGAAACGGGGAAACAGTGACATTCCGAGGATGGTTTTAATCCTACCTGTGACCAAAAAGGTCGCATGGTGACGATGTACGACAATCTGCTTTTGCTTCCCGAAGTCACTCAAGCAATGCACCTTTTGCTTTCGAAGGAAAAATAATTTTCTTTTCTAATTCATCCAATCAGCTTCGCTCGAGTAACGCTTCACTTTTTCTTTTTTTTTTAGATTGGTTCGTTCAAGTAATTAATTTTCTATATTTTTACGCTATGCAAATATATTTTCCTTTTGCTATGCACTACAATATATAACTTGTTAAAACTGTCACATAAAATATTTCAATAGGCTCCATTATTTTGTTAAGTGGCCATTTTGCTTCTTTTTCAAACATATATTCGTCAGTCTGGAAAGAAATATACATATATACTATTATACAGACTTAAGAGTATAGATACTACTACTACTACTACTACTACTATTTTATTATTATTATTATTGTTATTATTATTATTATTATTATTATTATTATTATTATTATTATTTTTATTATTATTATTAGAATTATTATTATAATTTTTATTATTATTATTATTATTATTATTATTATTATTATAATTATTATTATTATTATTGTAATTACTACTACTACTACTACTACTACTACTACTACTACTACTACTAGTAGTAGTAGTAGTAGTAGTAGTAGTAGTAGTAAATAATAATAATAATAATAATAATAATAATAATAATAATAATAATAATAATAATAATATTAATAATAGTTTTCATAATAATAATAATGATGATGATGATGATGATAATAAAAAAAATAGACAAATTGGATGTTCACAGAGAACCGAACATACACGTAAAAAGCTTAACAAAAGTAAAAAGAGAATAATTGGAGGAATAAGTAAAAAAACAAAGAATGACATAGAAACAAATAACAAATGAACAAAACAAAACGGAAATATCGCTATCGCTTCTCATCCGACCGGAAGAAGCAAAAGGGCTGCAAGAATAGGACTTTCACTCTTGCAACGGTAATTGGTCCGCCTATATACAAACGTCCCGTCACGACCTCCCCTGTGTACAGTAATTGTTTACAAAGCATTAGAGCTTTGTGTACACACATTAAGAGTTTCATAATAACGTCTCTCAACAGCAGATAAATGTCTCTTACTTGCAGTACAATTAGTCATATATCGATGAAGATAATGATGCTGAGAGAGACAACAGTGATACTATTGATGCTTGTGACGATATGGTGGTGATTGTTCCGGTTTTACGTCACGGACTCCCTTTTCAACTAAGGGCTGGGACGGTTGCCTTCTTGCGAAGGACTTGTTTTGGCAGATGTAATCGTTACCCTGAGTGCATGCCCTTGCTAACCTCAGACCGTGACGGGGCGCGAAC
>JAXCGZ010004088.1:27500-35000 GCA_037179515.1 Halocaridina rubra
GTCATAAGATAGTGACTTTTTGAGCTCCAATTGGCGATTCCAATATAGTTCCCCCGTCCTTGTATAATACTTTACTAAATTTACGTTTTTATGATTAACATAGATATAATCCTTTAGTTGAGTTTTGCCCTATTAATGGATATATATTAAAAATTGCAATATGCTGTATAACAGTAATTTTTGTTTTCGCATAAGCACGAGAATCAGAGGACAACCAAGTCCCTTTACTTTTGGCACTGAGCCGACGAAAATCTTTCTCGCTGTTCCTAGAAAGGAACTGAATGATATGTAAAAACGTGGAACAAGAATTTTATTGAGGAAATAGGTTTGTTATTGGTCATTCTGGTGAGACACTGGGGTACATTAAAAAAGAACTGATCTATCACACACAAGTCAATAAATATCGAAATTAAGAGCAGCATTCTCGGGATAACCTAGGAACTTCGTTAGCATTCTCGCTCTTTTAAGACCGACTAGTTTTCTTCTGATCTCTAATTTGTTTGATAATTCTGATTAGCTAAGAGCTGCAGTAGTCACTTCTTCTTCTATTCGTTGTTAGTAACAATGACAGTGGAATGATTGTTAATTAATTAATCAATTAATTAATTAATTAATTGATTTACTTATGAGTAACTAAAATTGAAATTGCCAGAGCTCGGTTGTGCAAAAGGTAAACACTAACGAAGAAGACGAAAAGTAATAAATATCAGTAAAAATGTATGCTGAATGTGATATATATATATATATATATATATATATATATATATATATATATATATATATATATATATATATATATATATATATATATATATATATATATATATATATATATATATATATATATATATAGAGAGAGAGAGAGAGAGAGAGAGAGAGAGAGAGAGAGATTCTAAACGGAAAACAACTGAATTAGAACGTACAAAAGATGAAGAAATGTTGAACTCTTTGTAAATGAAATGCTTAAAATGCAATGAATTGATTTAAGAGTAATTGTGTACAGAACATTCACTCATCTTTCTTGTTATATTAATTTCCCAAAGTCTTTTAAAGCCAAGAATGGGTCTTCTCACCTTAGCATTTCTTTGTTGCTAGTAGGCAATTTTTGAGGCTTTGTTATGAGCATAGAAATATATTTAAATTAGCTTTCACGTATACACAATGAGATAGATTCATGGATAGAGAGGTAGGTGGCTAATTCAATAGATAGATAGATAAGTGTATATATATATATATATATATATATATATATATATATATATATATATATATATATATATATATATATATATATATATATATATATATATATATAGAGAGAGAGAGAGAGAGAGAGAGAGAGAGAGAGAGAGAGAGAGAGAGATTCAGTCAAGTTTATGACGAAATATGACTTGTCATTTCATAGCAATCTCTTTGATTAATATTTCCCAAGCATCATTCGGTGATCAAAATGTGTTGACTGAGCTTAAATCATGCTACTTTAGATTTTCTTTAATGTATGGATACCTATCTTTAGAAGGTGAATGATGAAACCTTCCGGGTAAGAGCGTTCGACTCGGGAAGTGACAAACCTGCGTCCGAGTCCACCACCTTGCCATAAGAAGAGCATCAGCAGCCTTCATATCCCAACTCCATCCTGTGTCCACCCTCATTCGAACTGGTATTAAGAGTGACACATAAAACTGAAAACAACAACAACAACAACAGCAACAGTGAGTAAGTTCTCTCTCGTAAGCGTGGATTTGCTGGGGATATAGTTGTATCTTTCCTGCTTAAGGCTTGAAATGTACACCAGTAACAGGTTCTGTGGCTCTCTTCAGTAGAGTAGAATTAAGTATGCATTGAATAAAACCATGCTTAAAGATATAAACATAATGATTAGAAACAAACACGAAAAAATTGTATATGCAGAGCACGCCATAATGGAGGAAATGAATCCTGTAGAGGAGAGAGAGAGAGAGAGAGAGAGAGAGAGAGAGAGAGAGAGAGAGAGAGAGAGAGAGAGAGAGAGAGAGAGAGAGAGAGAGAGAAAACTGTAATTCAATACTAACGAAGTTTGCAGTTTCATTTTGCAGGAAGTGATTGTGCATCGTTGAGTTTCTCATTGAGCACTTGAACTCTGTTATGTAATAGTTGTGGTAATTTGCGGCCTGTGTAACCATATATCCATTAGTCACTGAAAAGTTTTTTTTTACACTGTATCGTTAGGTGTTCCATCGCCAGAGTAAAAGTGCTCTGGAATGACAACATCCAGAGCCCTCAATCCACTTGGTGTACACATATGCGCTAAACTCCCTGTGCCTGGAGGCCCTCTTGCCACATTTTTCATTTTATCCCTTAAGGGGTGATGAAGAAAAGACACTTTACGGCTTATGAAATTTAGTGAGCTAATAACTATACCGTTGCCCTTTTTCCATACACTGTCAGTGTTTGTTAATAGATTTCCCTTCACCACTCCATTACCGGAGAAGACAAATGAATAGATAATGACATATGTTTTTAATGCCATGGATTTATGCATCGTAAGCGGGATATTTCATTTGTTTACTTGGTGAGATAGATATATTAATACTGCTACAATTGCGAGTATGCACTATTCTGCTCTTTAAATCATTGTTCAAAACAGCTGTTGTTGTTTGTTATGTACAGAAATAAGGATTTATAATCCTCTCTCGTGATTTGGTTCCCTCCATCTGCGTGTTAGTTTTTCCCATTGTATATGTCGCTATTAATCCACTTTCGAATAGATGTGGAAACTAGTTGCAGCGAGGGAAATGAAGACTGGGATCAAGAGCGGGTTTTTCACTTCCTGAGCCAAGTATTTGCGTCCTTAGTTGTAATTTCCATACTGGCACGACTAGTATCTTTTCAGCAAAATTACTTTCATTTCTTTTATTTGTATTTAAATGAACAAGATAACGATATGATGCTAGATTAATGGCGATTTTAGCGAAACAATTAAAGGCACCAAATATAAAACTTTTTATACTTCTCTTTTATTTCTTATTTTCTTATATTCTTATATTGTCCGTGAACTTAAGGAAAACTATTCGAGCTGCATTGACAATTAACTACTTTGACAGAGAAAAGATCTCTATCTTATTTAATAAAGAGAATTCTTAAATACCGACTCTGCTTCCCTCTCATCTCATGTTATAGATCTGTGACCATTATTAGATGTTTATATATATATATATATATATATATATATATATATATATATATATATATATATACATATATATATACATATATATATATATATATATATATATATATATATATATATATATATATATATATATGTATATATATATATATATATATATATATATATATATATATATATATATATATATATATATATATATATATATATATATATATATATATATATATATATATATATATATATATATACATATATATATATATATATATATATATATATATATATATATATATATATATATATATATATATATATATACATATATATATATATATATATATATATATATATATATATATATATATATATATATATATACTTTCTTCACGCAAAGTTCATAAGGTTCGCTCACTAAAGACGAACAAGGCATCTGGCCCAGATGGTATCCCTACAAGGTTCCTTAAGGAGTTTGCAGATGAATTAGCTCCTGTGCTTTGCCGTCTTTATCGCCTCATTCTGTCAACCAGTATCTATCTTTCATCTTGGAAGCATGCTCTAGTTCAACTTGTTCCTAAGAAGGGTGACCGCTCTATTCCTTCAAACTACAGACCTATTGCCCTAACCTCCTCTATTGCTAAGAGTTTGAAACTTAGCTCAATTCTCACTTCCTGAAACGCCTTGAATCTAACTCACTTATCTCCGATCACCAGTACGGCTTCCGCAAGGAGAAGATCCACTGGTGACCTCCTGTCCTATCTTACTTATTTTATTGTCATCTCTGGGGGGAACTATGGGGAATCCTTTGTCGTCGCCCTTGAAATCTCTAAGGCTTTTGACAGAGTCTGGCACAAGGCTCTGTTGGCCAAACTCTCTGCCTATATCTTTACCCCTTCTTTCTGTTCTCTGATTTCCAGTTTTCTTTCTGACCGTTTTATATCTGTAGTTGTTGACGGTGCAACATCTAGCCCATTCCCTGTTACCAGTGGTGTTCCACAGGGCTCTGTACTCTCACCTACTCTGTTCCGTCTCTTCATCAATGATCTTCTACAATCCCCATCTTCCTCTCTTCTTCATGCCTTTGCTGATGATTCTACCCTTCACTTTTCCTCTGCCTTTTCTTCAAACCTTCATCTGCTGCTCGTAATCAGTCTTATATCACTCTCTCTTCTACTCTCAACTCCGATTTGCAGAAGGTATTTGAGTGAGGCACTCAAAATTTAGTTAAATTCAATGTCTCCAAGACACAGTTTCTTGCTATCTCTTTATCTTCTTCTCCTCCTGATAACCCTATTATCTTCGAAATTAACGAAATGTACCCTCTTAATTCTATTAACAATTTAGGAATCCATATAGCCTCTAACTTGTCTTGAAGGAATCACATAATCAAAATTTTTAAATCTTCATAAAAAAAAATGGGGGCTTTGTTTCGTTTCCGTCATTAATTTTCCTCTTTACAGCTACTTAAAATTTATAAAGGTCTTATCTGTCCCTGCTTAGAATACTGCTCACACACCTGGGGTGCTTCTTCTTATACTTATCTCCTTGATCGGAATGAATATTAGGCAGTCAGACTCATTAATGATCCCTCTCTTACTTCTAATCTGGATTCTCTCTCTCTTGGCCGTAAGGTATCTTCCCTTTCTATTTTCTATTGCTACTACTTCCATCGCTGTTCTGATGTGTTGGCAAGTTGCGTCCCTCCCCCACTACCAAGGCCGCATAACACTCGCCAAGCGGCCTCAGCCCACAGGTACTGTATGGAGATATGTAGCTCGCGGATTTGTCAGTGCAGTGACTGCTTCTTCCCATCTACCTCCAGACTCTGGAATTCTCTTTCCCCTTCTGTCTCTCCTAATTCTTATGAGCTATCATCTTTCAAAAAGTGGATCTATCGTCATCTTAGGGACTAGTCCTCCATATCTCTGGGTCCTCTGTACTTTGACTGTTTTTATCTGTCTATCGTTTTCCTTTGTGTGATATTACCTCATCTCTGCCTCGTCCTTAACCTTTTTCTTTTCCTTCGTCTTGGTGTTTTTGCGTGTCTGGGCCTTTATTGATTAGGTCAGTTTTTGCTTGTCCCAGTGTCACACTCATAAAAAAAACAAAAAACATAAACAATATATATATATATATATATATATATATATATATATATATATATATATATATATATATATATACATATATATATATATATATATATATATATATATATATATATATATATATATATATATATATATATATATATATATATATATATATATATATATTAATAACACTGAACTGGTCTAAAATGGTAGGAAAAGTCCACTAAATATATATATATATATATATATATATATATATATATATATATATATATATATATATATATATATATATATATATATAAAGTACTTATTAATTTCGTGACCTTAACTGGCCACCTTCTTAAAGTACTTTGAGAAGGTGGCCAATTAAGGTCACGAAATAATAAGTACTTTTAATATATATATTTTCGTTTTTTTATATAATGGTCTTTTCCTACCCTTTATATATATATATATATATATATATATATATATATATATATATATATATATATATATATATATAATACGTGTGACACCGGGACAAGCAAGAAAACTGCCCTCGTCATTAAAGGCCCGGGTGCGAAGAAAACACTAAGACAAAGAAAAAGAAAAGGTTAAGGACAAGGCAGATATGAGGAATGATACACAAAGGAAAAGGACAGGCTGAAAGAATAGTCAGAGTACTGAGGACCGAGATATATGGCAGGATTAAACCCTGAGATGACGATAGATTCGTTTTTTGAAGGAAAATATGCTATAAGAATTAGGAAGGACAGAAGGAGGAAGAAGGCTCTAGAGTCGGGAGGTAGATGGGAAGAAGTAGTCGCTGCACCAACCAATCCACGAGCTATAATATCCATGCAGTACTGTGAGACGAGGCATCTTGGCGAGTGTTATGTGGCCTCGGCAGTAAGGGAGAGATGCAACCTGCCAACTCATCAGAGCAGTCATGGAAGTTGTAGCGATAGACAAGAGAAAGGGATGATACCTTACGGCGAAGAGAAATAAAATCCAGAATAAAAGTAAGAGAAGGGTCATTAATGAGTCTGACTGTCTTAGATTCAACCCTATCAAGAAGATAAGTATAAGAAGCACCCCAGATGTGCGAGCAGTATTCTAAGCAAGGGAGGATAAGAATTTATAGATTTTAAGTAACTGCAAAGAGGAATATCAGTGACGAAAACATAACAGAACCCCCTATTTTTTGGATATATATATATATATATATATATATATATATATATATATATATATATATATATATGTGTGTGTGTGTGTGTGTGTGTGTGTGTGTGTGTGTGTGTGTGTGTGTGTGTGTGTGATTACCTAATTGTGATTACCTAATTGTGTTTACGGGAAAGAGCCCAAAGCTCGTATCTTCCCGTCTCCTGATCGGTTCCATTTTTAGACTTAGTGATACTTATCGTACCTGTCCTTAAAACTATGGATTGAGATAGCATTAACTACCTCCTCGCTTAGCGAATTCCAATTATCAACTACTCTTACACTGAAAAAGTATTTCCTTACATCCTGCAAACAAGTTTTCTTACAAAGCTTCAAACTATGACCTCTAGTTCTAGAGCCAGCCATATCGAAATATCGATCCCTATCCACTCTATCATAACCATGAAGGAATTTAAAGACTGTCACCATATCCCCCCTTACTCTTCTAGCTTCGAGTGATGGCAAGTCTAATTCCCTCAGCCTCTCATCATAACCGAGATTGCGTATTTCTGGCACCAGTTTCGTGACATGTCTTTGAACTTTTTCAAGCTTAGCTATGTGCTTTTTCAAGTGCGGATTCCAAAAGGGGGCTGCATATTCGAGTTTTGGCCTCACATAGGTTACATAAATATTTCTGAACATTTCCTTGTCCATGTGCCTGAAGGCTACCCTTACATTTGATAAGAATGCATATGCTGCCCTTACTACGCCATTTATATGTATTTCTGGAGACAAATCTGTGTGTGTGTGTGTGTGTGTGTGTGTGTGTGTGTGTGTGTGTGTGTGTGTGTGTGTATGTAGTCCCCGTGGCTCAAGCGGTAGCGTCCGCGACTCTGAGGTGTCTGGTCGAGGTTTCGCGCCCCGTCACGGTCTGAGGTTATGAAGGGCATGCACTCAGGGAAACGAATGCATCTGCCAAAACAAGTCCTCGCAAGAAGGCAATCCGTGAAGTTAAACCGGAACAACAATGTATATATATATATATATATATATATATATATATATATATATATATATATATATATATAT